>VYZT01007598.1:0-39863 GCA_013400735.1 Pomatostomus ruficeps | reverse complement strand
GGGCAGCCCCTCAGGGGTACGGCCCGGGGCAGCCCCTCAGGGGTACGGCCCGGGGCAGCCCCTCAGGGGTACGGCCCGGGGCAGCCCCTCAGGGGTACGGCCGGGGGCAGCCCCTCAGGGGTACGGCCCGGGGCAGCCCTGCCCGGGCAGCCCCTCAGGGGTACGGCCGGGGGCAGCCCCTCAGGGGTACGGCCCGGGGCAGCCCCTCAGGGGTACGGCCCGGGGCAGCCCCTCAGGGGTACGGCCCGGGGCAGCCCCTCAGGGGTACGGCCGGGGGCAGCCCCTCAGGGGTACGGCCCGGGGCAGCCCCTCAGGGGTACGGGCAGCCCGGCAGGCCGGACCGTGGCGTTCGCGGGGCTGCTTTGCCGGCAGGTGCTTGCCGAGGGCCACTGCAGGCGGGTGGCGTGGTGTCCATGCCGGGACGGAGGGTCCGGGGCGGCCGGGGCACATCGCCGCTGTCCCCGGAGCTGTGTGGCTGCCGGGGCGAAGCGGAGGAGCTCAGCTCGGCTCTTTCGGGCACTTGCAGGGCGCGTTCGGGAGGCTCCAAGGCAGCCGGAGCACCGGGGCGTGGAGCCCGCGGCGCTGCTGCCATCGTGAGCCCGGCCCTGCCGCGGGGATGGCAGCGGGCTGGGCACAGCTGGCGCCGGGCTGGGGACAAAACCACCAGCTTAAGTTAAAACCGAGGGTAAAAAGAAAGGTTCGCAGACTGTTCTGCTTTTCTGAGCTTATGTTGTGGTACTTACAAGTGCAGTGACAAGTGTTGCCTGACTTCCTAAGTGGTAACTGTATCTGTTGATGATACTGAACAGGGATACTTGACGTGAAATATACATTCGTGTGAACCGGACAAAGCCCAAAGAGAGGGCCCAGAGGACTGATTTGTTGGGGTGTTGTCTCTAAGATACGTTCGTGTTGCTTCTGCCCAGGGGAGAGGTGGTGTTTCCCGAGGGCATCTCGGAGAGCTGTTGTGTTCCTCTAAAGGAGGAGACCTTTGAGGCCTGAGTGGCGGTGTCATTGCTGCAGTGGAGAATTGTCGCTGAGTTCTGTTCTCTGTGTCCTTGTTGACCTGTACAGATGTGTGGCTGAGGATGGCCCATGCCACCAGATGGACAGAGCTGAATTTTCTTTCCAGGTTTCATGTAGATCAAACCCTGCTAAAATAAATCCACAGTGGGGAGAGGCCAGAGGTTTTAATGAAAATACTTTAAATCTCTCAGTGAAAGCTTCAGCTCCTGGTTTGTTCACATCTTTACAGTAGGCAGTGCTGCTGTGAAGCCTTAAGTGGGAAGTTCTACAGAATATAATCGCACGTAGGTGGGGGGTAGAAAGTAATCTTCAAACCACATAAATGCAGAGCAGTATATGCTTGTTGTAGAAGTAACTTCCTCCTTGAGCCTGCTTTCTTCACTTTTGAATGACTGGAAACCATAATTAGTAGTAATTTTGTTCCAAAGATGGAAATCATTAGAATAAAAAAAAAAAAAAAAAGAAAGAAAAAGATCACAGCCATATATATGAGCATTGTAATCTGGAGAACATTCTGCCTGGCTTTGAAAAGGCCCCAGCTCCAGCCTGCAAGCAATCCAGGATACATCCGTGACTTTTAATGTACAAAAGATTAAAGAGTGTTTACACGAGGACAGAAAATGTTCGGATTCTGAGGAGGGGCTTTATCCCCACGCTGGTGGTTACTGATGCTCATTGTTCATGTGCAGTCCTGGCCTCGTCTGAACTGCAGTTGGGCAAACAAGTTCAGAGTGTGCAGAGGAGGATTCAAAGTGGAACCAAAACCGAAGGAGTGGGTCCCAGCACTTCAGTTTGGTTCCTGCATTTGGGTCCTCCCAGTCCGGGCTGCTCCACCCACTGCTCCTGACAAAGCCCTAAAATAACCAATCTATAAGCATGCTGAAAGAGATCTTTTAAATTTAAAAAAAAAAATTGAAAAAAATGTCATGGAAATGCCAGAAAGAACCTTCTGGAAAGTGACTGGCGTTCAGCAGTGCTTGTGTGTGCCTGGGACACCAGGACCATGGACTGGGATAAAAGCAACAGGGAAGAGAAGGGTCAATAAAAGCCCTGCAGTCAATATTATTCATATTAGATATTCCTCTCAGATATCCAAGTGCAGCAGTGCTGTGCAAAGTGCTTTCTACCTCTCCTTGCCAGACTTTAATTAGCAATCTTCATATGATTTGCAAATGAGAAACATCTGAACTTGGGGGTGTGCCCAGGTGAACAGGTTTTGGGGAGTGTGGACAAGGCACACGCTGCTTTCATGTTGAAGCTGTGGTTTCATTTGGCCATTGAGGATGTTTTCTGCGACCTTTTAAACAGAAAAATGGTGGAAGCATTCCCTGGAGCGTTCTGTGCAGGTGTTGGTAGTGGCATCCCAAATTTGAGTTTATTTTAAACTAAGGTGCTGCATGGCCTCGTTTCTCAGCAGAGAAAATTGGCAGAGAGTTAATGAGCATTTCCAAACGAGCTCCTACAAGCAGGGCTCCCAGAGGAGCGAGTTCTGATAGCTGCTCCGTGTATTTTTCCCCAATACCTGTGGCTGGCTACTGTGAGGAACAAAATACTGAAATTTCTGCTCCAGCAGCTCCCTTCGTGCCGGTTCCTTGGGTGCTCACGGTGTTTTATCTGCTGAGAGGTAAAGCTGCCACACAACTTTTAACGTTTGAGGTCAAACCCTTCTGGGTGCTGATCCTCTGAGGGTGGGTTTGAAAATCCAAACCGACCCCCATGTTTAAATAAAATTCCAGGCAGAATCCTGCCCTGAGACATCAGGTAAGAGTGCAGATGGGAATATTTTCTGTGGGCTCAAGCCTTTGCTAGAGCTTATTAGACTCTTAGGCTGCATCTGGTGATACAAATCTCCAAGGTCTCTGTGTGTAGTGTAGAGAGGGGAAGCAGGGAGCATCCATAAATATTCATATTCCTCCAAATGCTTGTTTGGATGTAGACAGGCTCCCAGGGACATTGCCACGTCTTGTAGGTGTCAAGCCCTGAATAATTTGCCTCGTTCCTTTTTTTTTTCTCCTCCCAGATGCAAAGCTATTAAAAGGGAAAAAAAACGGAGCGTGTGCATGCAGCTGGGTCCTGGGGCTGGCTGGGGAACACAGGAGGCAGTGTTCAGCCCTGCCGTGGAGAAACAAATCTGCACATCTACCCGAGAATTCCAGAGTTCACTCAGGAAACCGGCTCTCACTTGGAGCTTCCAAGCAGTTAGGGTAAATAACAGACAGCTCAGCTTTTGAGAAATGCAGAGCTGGGCTCTGGACCGGCCCCTTCAAGTGACAATAAGCAAGTTAATTAAAAGAGAAAATCGACTCTTTTACTTATGCAAATAAGGAGCTCCAGTTAAATCCCGGGAGCTGCAGCCGGCGGATGAGAGGTCAAAACCCAACTTGTGCCCCTGCCCTCCCTGGCCTGCACAGGGCTATCTTTAGCTGTTCCTAGAGGATGGTTTGGATAAACCCAGCATGGAATGCAGGCGCTCGGGTGAGCCTTTATTCCCTAATTTCATGCTAATTGGCACGGTCACATTCGGCTGAGTGGCTGCCTCTGAAGCCGCTGCCTTGTTTTGAAACAGCGCAGGGTGGCCCTGGCCAAGCCACGTGTGCTCCCTCTGGTGTGGTCCTGGGCTCGGGGGAACCTCGGCACGACCCAGCGGGGGTTTTCCTTTTCCTTTCTGCCCTTCAGAGATGGGTGACAAGGAGTTTGGTAAAGCAAAGGTTGAGCCATTTGGAACTGAAGTCCCTCGATCTCTTTCACCTGTGGGTTTGGTAAAGCAAAGGTTGAGCAGTTTAGAACTGAAATTTTTTATTTCTTTCACCTGTGGTTCAACTCCCTGGGTTGTTAAGGGCTATTTCAAGTGTCCCCACGTGGGGAGGCTGTCCAGTTCCCAGAGGACTGAGGGAACTGCCTGCACCCCTGAGCTGGTTTGGTGGTTGTTTGTGGACCCTGCCTTGTCCTCTGATGGGGTAAGAGAGATGTTCATGTGGATAAAAGCTGTGGAAAAAAGGGGGAATGAGAGCTGGCAGCTTGGAGGCAGTTTGGGTGGGATTCTAAAGGGTTTGGGGACTGGGGGGCACAGGGGAGGCTCTTTGCTGGCAGTGAAGCTGCCTGAGAGTGTGAGGAGATGCCAGTGCTGCCTGGGTGAGAAAGTCGCTTTTCTTTAAGCCCCTGTCAAAGCAGAAGGATCTGTTGGTACTGAATCAGAGGGTGAATCAGCAGTAAAACCTCCGGATGGGAAATGCCTGAGTGCAGGGAGGGGGGAAATGCTGGAGCTGCCGAGCTGAGGAGCTGTTGGTGAGATGTCCATCATAAAGGCAGTGCAGAGGAGAGTCCTTTGGTGCAGTGTTCCAGGCTGGGTTCTGGGATGCCGTGTGCAGGAATGGATGAACCTCTGGAGGTGGCACAGCCTTGGGAGCAAAACTGTGTCTCTGGGGCATCTGCGCCAAGGTTTCTGAGTCGCTGCAGTCCTTGGAAAACGCTTTTGCTGGGCTGGTCTGTCGCATCTCTGTTGTCTTGTGGCTCTGGCTCTGGCTCTGGCTCAGGCAGGAGCTTGACGCTGTTAACAAAAGCAAACTCCTGCTGCTGGTGGTGCTGCTCCTCTCCCGGGGCTCTCGGCTCTGCTCTGCCCTTTCCTCCGGCAGATTCCTGACCCCAGCCTGCCCCAGCCAAGCTGGCCGGGAGCGGAGTAGCCAGCCCCCTCCTGCTGAAGCGAAAAGCAGCATTTCTGCCGATTGCCACGGGAGAGCCGTTCATTTCTGGGAGCAGCGCTCGCTGCTTCGCCCCTCTGCCCCGCTTCCCTGCCCGCTGAGGTCAGAGCTCGCGTTGTAGCATCACCCGCGTTGCCGCGGCGACAGACCGCGACGTCACCGGCGTGGGCAGAGCGGCCGGGACAGTGATTTCATTGTGCCGCTGCGGCTCTGCGGGGCCGGGAGAGCTCCCCAAAGCCCCGGGCCGGGCTCCTGACGAAGCCGTGCCGATGAGTCAGGGCTGCAGCCTCTCCCCTGCATCGCAGCTCAGCCCTGGGCACCGCCGGCGCTCCTCAAAGCGGCGCAGGGCTTGCCCGCAGCCGTGCCCGCGATCCCGCTTTGCTGACGCTCTGCCGTGTGCGGGGAAGGCGGTGTTGTTGTTGTTGTCGCTGCACAGGAGCTGTGGGTGTTTGCTTGGCCGGGGGCTGCGGCCGGGTGAGCTGTCCCTGGCAGGGCCCGCGCAGGCAGGGGCAGGCTGGGGCTTGCTGCGTGTGTCAGCGTTGGTATTCGTGCCTGGAACAGGGATCCTCCTCGAGGGGGAATGCCAAGAGCTCTTTTAAACGCCGAATTTCAGCGATAAGCAAAGAAAGTGCAGGTTGTCCAAAGCCCAGTTTTTGACGGGCTGTCCCTGTGGCTGGGAGGTGTGTTTGTTATTCAGCAGACTTTAAAAATCACACGTGCACATAGAAATACCTTTGCTTTTCCCGTAGCCCTCAACGTGAGCCTGTGGACACTGGCTTTGTGCTCGGTGTGTTGTGAGGAGTTTTGGTTCTGTACCTGCTGTCCGTGTCTGGCACAGATCAGTCACTTTATTGTGTGTGGGGGCAGCTTGAGCTGCGTGGGGAGCTGGAAGGGTCACCTGCTCCTTGATGCGAAGCTGTTCAGCCTCCAGAGGTTTTCTGCACAAATCCTGCCTGGAGCCCTGGCATCCTGCTTGGTGTTGTTGGTTTTGCTCCCTGGCATCCCCGGAATTGCGGCGGTTCTCCCCAGAGCGGTGGGAGCGATGTTTTGGTGCTGTGGGGGGTGTGTTGCTCTGTTCATTCCGGAGACGTGACGAGTTCTGCTCCGAGCAGATCTCAGCAGCAATATCGAGGCTTGATGTGTCAGACCTGAGTGACGGGGATGACACACTGCTCCTGAGTGCCAGAGCTCTGAAATCAACGGCGCTAAAAATACGTTTGGCTCCAAATCCAGTGGCTCGTTGCTGTTTTCCTATCCCCAAAACAGCTGTGTGCTGGGATTAAAAGCCAGAGGGAACCTTCAGAAATCTGCAAGCTGGGCTGCCCTGTGCAACTCCCCTCCTGCCCCAGACGTTCTGTGTGTTGGTTTGTTTGCTCGGCTCTTGGGGTTTCCCACTAAACACGAAGGCTCAGCAGTTCCTAAAAATGAACAGAAACCCCCTGAAAATAAGTTAAAATCTCTCTGTGTGCAAAAGTTTCACTAAGAACTTCTGCTGCTTTTGCAGAAAGCACAGGCAGCTCCTGCCTGGCTTTCTGTGTGGTGTTTTCTCGTGGGAATTGCTGCCTCATGTCATGTAGGAGTTGGAGAAAATGCTGGGACGGTAATTTAAATATTTAAATGAAGCCCTTTTTGCCTGTGACACGCACTGATCTGTGCCCAGAGCAAGCAGATCGTGTGACTTAATCCCAAACTGTGGAGCTGTGTCAGGTGTTTCCTGCTGGATACACTGCAATCTTTATCCACATATACAAATCCTGATCAGTTTTTGCATGTTTTTGTGTGATGACAAATGTTCCTGAGCTCCAGGAGCTGATGGCCATGGGAATGCCTGCTGGAGATAGTTTTCAAAATGGGAATCTCTGAAAACTGAGGATTTTTTTACACCAGCAGAGAGAGGAGAGGGTTCTACTGAACTCTTTACTTGTTCTTGTGTATTTTATAAGCCCTCTCTGAAAATGTTCCTTGGGCTCAATTTGGACTGCGATTACACTTAACCACAGGGCTGGATCCTTTCTCCCTCTCTCTCTCTTGTCTAACAAATATTTGTGAATGTGTTTGCTGACTTGCATGAAACCTTGTCACCAAACTCGCTGTTGTGATACAGAGCCAAACAAATCATCACACAGAACTGACTTTTCAGGTCAAGAGTTGGAGCTCAGCTTTGGTTCCTGAAGCCTTTCCTGGCTGGCTTGGCTGTGTAAGGAAGGTGGTTCTCCCTTCACCAAAAGCTGTTTTGTCGGCGTTTTGGTTTCACGTAGATCTGTTGGGAAGCGATTTTGTGATGTGCTGGTCTCAGCGCAGCTCCTGGCTGACAGAATGTGACCAAAGTCACGGCACTGGAGTTGTCACTAAGGGGTGTCCTGGGCAGAGGGGCTGGCACACTGCTGACCTGTCCAGCTGGTCCCTCGGGTGAGGCTCAGGCAGCAGGAGCCCTGCTGGAGGTGTTTGCAGTGCTTCTGTCCATGCTGCACCTGCCCTGAGCGCTTGGGCTTCCCTGGCTCTTAATCCAGTCATTCTCAGAAGCATTAACTGCAGTTGAAAGGAATTAAATAATAAGCTAATATCAGATCACAAGCAGTTTATAAATATGCATTTTTTTTTTAATCCGTGATTGCGCAGCTTCTGTAACAATATTTACAGTCTTAAAGAGACCCTTCTTTTTCCAGAAGAACCGACTCCACATAAAACCACCAGCCCACCCTCTGGAGTTACATACGCTCATGATGTCTTGGACTGTGGCCTCAAGCCATGCCCCCTGCCTTTTCCTAGCCTTTCTGCAGATCCCATGGGCAGATATGGACAGCCAGATAGCATAGGGCCAACACCTACACACCCTGCCAGCGCCGCAGGGGCCTCTGCTCCGAGCCCTAGGATTGAAATCACTCCATATCATGAACTGATTCATTCCGGGGGGCCCTTCCGCAGCAGAGACGCAGATGTTCTGTTGGTAGAACATCAGGCAAACTCAGCCACCACTAGCCCCAGGGTTACCCTGCCTGTCCCTGGCTTTGAGGGCTACAGAGAACCACTGTGTCTGAGCCCAGCTAGTAGCGGCTCCTCTGCAAGTTTCATTTCAGAGACAAATGTATCTCCTTGCACGTCACCATGTGTTTCACCAAATAATGGTCCTAGTGATGACCTTTGTCCGCAGTTTCAAAACATCCATACTCATTATTCTCCTAGAACCTCTCCAATAATGTCACCACGAACAAGCATCACGGAGGAAGCCTGCTTGGGACGCCATTCACCATCACCCTGTCCCAACTCAAGGTCTTCGTCGCCCGGTGCAAAACGGAGGTACTCTTGCACTGAGCTCTACAGCACTCAGCTGCCTCCCGCCTCTCCTCGGCACTCACGGACCCCCTCTCCACAGCCCTCTCCTCGCCTCCCCCCGAGGGAAGACGCCTCCGCCGTCACTTACACGCAGTTGGCCAGCGCTCCCCTTTCCATGGATGCTATGAGCAGCCTGCCCGCGGATCCTTCCTGTGGCGTCCCCACGAAAATCTGGAAAACCAGCCCCGATCCTTCGTCCATGTCTTCCCACAAAAACAGCATTCCGTGCCACGTCTTTCAGACTGTTGACTTCCACGGGCCTTGCGAGCAGGAGGACAGGAGAAACTCGGCCCCAGAATCCATTCTGTTGGTTCCTCCGTCCTGGACGAAGCAGCTGGTGCCCGCAATACCGATCTGCAGGTATGTCATCCTTCTCGTGGGGGTGTTTTTCATGTTTTCTCCCGGTGTGGTGTCCTCTGTCATGGCTGATGATCCCTAGGAAGTGTTTTCTTGGGCAGGTCCGGCTGCAGACCAGAGCTGAATGCTCAGGGACAGCCCTGGTTAGTGGGAGCTCGGTCCGTTATGATTCCGAGGGATGAAAAAGTCAGGGCTTTGAAGGAACATCACCAAAGTGGTTCACTGATAGCACAGTACACTACAAATCCAAATTTCCAAGTGATTTATCTCAATAGCGGGTTGCAGACAGCCTTGGACAAAGACTGAACATTCTGGTGCCACCCTGCTGCTCTTACAGAAAATGGTTTTTGTAAAGTCACTTACAAATTTCCATCAGGGGTGAAAATGCTTTAAATAATGCCTGATTCAAAACAGAGCTCACTGCTCCAGCTCAGACCGAGCATTCGGTCAACTCCAGTGACTTTGTGTTGGTTGTTAATTTGTTAATTGTCCCTCAGCCCAAATCTCAGCCCTCCATTGTCTGGCCCTGTGGCATCTGCCAGGACGAGGGTGCCAAGTGTGTGACTGGGCTCTGTGTCCCTGCTGGCACCCTGTCAGTGCCATCCTGCCAGGCACCCGGGCTGTCCCTGCGCTGAGGTTATCCCAGGCTGTTCCTGACCTGCTGGGCACAAACTGTGAGTGAAGGAGCACAGGCTGTGACACCCCTTGGCTTGTCAGACCGGTCCTGGCAGCCACCTGTACTCCCAGAGGAAGAGTGCTTGAAAATCCAGTGCAAGCTCTAGCTGTGCACTGCAGTGTGGTCACTTCGTGGCATAACCCCTTATGTATTTTCATAGCAGCAAAGCTAGTACCAGGTAAGAACATTCAGCATTTATTCCTGTGGATTTTGATATTTATGGAAATCATGACAATTGGTAATTTACACAACTGGTATGTGGAGTTATTATTTCACAACACGTGTTCTGTGATTCAAGACACAGCAAAAGCTAGATAAAAGAGGGGGATCTCTGAAAAAAAACAACTGCTGCAGGTATTTCTGCTTAAGAAATAGAAATACCGTATTCTTTTCTGCAAGATGGGCCCACAGAAATTGTCTTCTCAGTCAGATGTGAGCAGTTCAGCATAATCTCCCGGGAATTCATAGCAGCCCCCCAAATGTGGGGCGCAGGGAGGAAGGAGGGATCGGGGCTTTGGGCAATCAGGTTCTCAGGAGTTTCCCTGCTGTTCTCTCTCTCTCCATGTCCCAGTTTGCCTGTGCAGTCTCTGCCGCCCCTGGAGTGGCCCCTGTCCAGCCAGGTGGGCTCCTACGAGCTGCGGATCGAGGTGCAGCCCAAGCCCCACCACCGCGCGCACTACGAGACCGAGGGCAGCCGCGGCGCCGTCAAGGCACCCACCGGGGGCCACCCCGTGGTGCAGGTAAGGCGCTGGGAGATCTCCCTGCAGGAAAAGTTCATTGCTGGGATGTGCTTTAAGGGGCTGGGCTGAGCTGTGGACTTCGGGAAGGTTGGGTTGGGTTGGCTTCCGAAAGCTCAGAGATGTGGGCACCGTATTTGCTGCCTTTTGTGGGCTGTTTGTTAAACCTCTCGGGATCCTCGGTCACTTGTGACTCTGTCATAAGGTGCCTGGGAAGTGCTGCTGGAACAAGGGAGCAAAATTCAGGCTGCCAGTGGTGGAGGGAACAAATTTGTCCCTTTGCTGACCTGAGAGGGGAATGAGCCGAACCCTTCTTGTGTGTGCAGTGTGAACAGCTTTTCCTTCACCTTTCCGAGGGTGGTGTAAAACACTGCCTGAGCAGCTGCCGTGGAGCCGAGTCGGGGCACAGCAGTCACTTCCCTCATTTCCCTGTTTGCATCCCACGTTTCCCGAAGGAAAGGCAGAGCCAGGCTGGGCTCGGGGCTGTGCCGTGTCAGTGGGAGGCTGCTGGGAATGGGGTGTGGGAGCTGGACAGGTCAGCCAGAGCCTTCACTTAACAACATCGGGCTGCATCCTACAGATGGTCCTGATGCACCCAGGACCTGCAGGAACCAGGAAAACATTAACATTTATGAGTAATTTCAAGCATGCGATCAATACCGCTAATTTCATCGGGTTGATTTGGGCTTAACTTCAAACACATGTTCAATATTCCCCCTGCAGGCTCAGCCCCTTTTAAAATCAAGCCATAAATTGTTAAATCAATGAATTTGTTTGCTTTGATGGAGCTGGACTTACATGGTTGGCCGGGGTATTTGAGTGAAGGGTGCAGGGTAATAGTAAACAGCAATCCCATTTCCATGCCTCAGCGCTGCGGGCTTTTTGGTTGGAGTCTGATGAGCTGGGCTTTTTGGTTGGAGTCTGATGAGCTCGTAGCCTCCTGTGGTGTGTTTGAAGCTACAGAGATGCAGGAATGAGCCCAATCAGCGCTTGCTCCTTTCCCAGTTTGCTTGCAACTGCAGTATCATTTACCTTCCCAAGGTATTCCTCTCAACAGGAGCCTTCTTGCCATGAAGGAGTTTCTTGTGACACAGGGAAATAGAAATTGGTTCCTTCCTGCAATCAGTATCAATCCAAGGGGGTTTTATATTTTCTGTGGAAGACAGGAACCAACATTGCTAGTTTTATCATCATTTGCCATCAAGCTTCAGGATCTAAAACGATAAATTCAAATGTCCACATCACTTCCCCAAGCAGATGTGCCTCTGCACAGCTGTGCCTGCATCTGGGGAAAATATGGACGGCTTCTTCCTGAAGGTTTATTGTAAAGCTGGGAGTCTTTGTTGAATTTGTGTTCACTTGAACAGAACCAGCTTCATGTGGATGCCAAGCAATGAGATAGTTGCACCTGTGTGGTTTATGACATCTGAAACTGGGGGAGGCTTGTAAAATCCAAAGTTTTTGTGGCAGAAGTTATTTGGCTTCGAGGGATCTTTTCTTTTCTCCTTCTTTCCCCTCAGTGAAGTTTAACTTTTGTGTTCTTGTCAGATGCAGAGTGTTTTTCTAAAATACAGTCTCTTGAAACAAATCTGTTTTTTTATAAAACAGCCATTAAATTAACCCTTCATGTGACTAATTACCCAGCTGGTGGAAGAGATCTTGGCTGCTTTCTGCAGCACGGTGTTGGCCTGCAATGTTTATTTTTTGGAAAGTGCATTTTGCAGGCAGGTTTCTCCTTTTGGGTGCTCTGAAGCTACAGAGCAGCAGATCTCATATCCTCCAAGCCTTATCTTGTGGTTTGTGCTTCTGATGCTGCTTCCTCTTCTTCACGTGTCGAGCCCCGAGCGTTTGTGCTCAAGGCTCTGCACCAGTTGTGCACTCCAAGCACGGCAGGAGAAGGGAATGAGTAATGAAAACCTGTGGGAAGCTGGAGCACGTGGAACAGGCCATGGCTGCGTTTGCAGGAGGAGCGGGAGAGGCCGTGCGTGCCAGGGAATGTTCACGTGGGGAAGCACAGGCTCCCAGCTCAGGAGTTTGAGTCACTCTTGGGAGGAACCTCCAGCTTGTGTTACCTGGAGAGAAACTCAGGTTTGAGGGGTGTGAGTTGGATGTGAGTACACTCTGAGAACAGCCAGGAGATCTTTGGTAGCAAGGACAAAGCTGAGGTTTCCACGCTCTGTGTCACTGAGACCACAGAGCAGGGGGAGGCACGTTTGGTTCCCAACTCCTTTTCCCCAAATCTGAAGGACAGCTGCTTATTTGTACCCAGCTGCTGCAGTCAAGCTGTGGGAGAGAGTGTCCAGCAGGAAAGGCAGTGGCTGCTCCTGTGCCAGGAGCTTGGGGATGTCACTGGGGAAGAGGGTGGCAGCCCAGACACAAACCTGGATGCAATGGCAGAGGTTGCATCCTTTGCCTTGGTCCAGCATCCAAACGCAGCCTGGGGCTGCAGCACCCCAGTGCTCAGGTGAGGGCACAGGGACCCCCAGCACATCCTCCCCGTGGGTGCCAGGCTCCTCCTCACCTCCCTCTGAAGCAGGAAGGCTCTGCAGAGAGGGGCTCCTGTTCAGCACAGCCAGCCCAACTCTCCCCTGGGTTTTAACTTTTTAAAATGTGGTGACTTTCACTGCCTCTTTTTATTTTTCTTATTAAAAAGAAGCTGGAATGGCAGAGTTGTTAGTGGAGCTCACAGGAGCTGCTTTACAATAACAAACGTATGTTCCACTTTCCTTTTATATTTGAATTTTGCCGTCTGTGTTTTCTTGTGGTTTCGCAGTCAAAGGAGACATTGTTTCTTAGCCTAGGCTTCCCATGGGGCTCTGACTTTTAACTGTATGTGACTTCCAACATTCAGCTAATTCATTGGTGTGTTAGTGAAACCAGAGCCTTTGATGGAAACTCAAAACCAAATCACAGCTCGATGGGCTGATTCACACCCTCACACGCGGGGCCGGGCTGGAGCCGCTCCTGCTGCAACCCCGACCAGCCCACCCAGGGGATTTGCTGCCGAGGACACGTCCCAGCAGCTGAGTTTGTCCTTTTCCCCACCTTCCCAAGGCCTCTGGGCAGGGCAGGGCTGTGCTGGAGCCGGCTGGTGCTGCACATCTTTGTGCCACTCTCCTGGCATCACTTCCCTGTTCTGGAGCTTTGGCTCCTGCAGGGATCTTGCCCCCAGCTCACAGCAGCGTGTGACAAACCACCTGCACCCTTCACACCTGATCTACCTGCAGGGACTACGGCGCCTGTTTGCACAGCGGGATCGTGGTAGGGGCCTCTTGAGCTTTGAGCTCTCGGCCGTGGATTTATTTGCTGCTGCAGGGATTGATGTGCAGTGGGCAAACCGCAGATTTGAGCTGCACCTGGGAAATTCTCTCCAAAATTAACATGCCATCAAACGTAAGAGTAGCTCAGCACCCCTTATACTGTGCTTCTGAGTTAGGGGGGAATGGAAAGCTCTCACTGAAGCTCAGCCTAATTCAGAATATGTTGCTTTTGATGGTGAGGAGTTGTGACAGCAGCATGTTTTGAGGGGGATGCCCGTGCTGTGCAGGTTCTGTGGGTTAGAAATACCCCTGGATGAGGCAGCTGCAAGATTCAGGTTGTTCTCGCTGCAGGACTGTGCAGGGGGGAGTCAGTGTGCTGAATTTGTGGCCGTGTGCTGAATTTGTGATGTCTGTGGGGTTGGAAGTGCCCTGTGGCAGGTGAGGGCTCCCATCCCGTGTCATGGGCAGTGTCCTGCTCGCTGTGCTCGTGGTGTTCAGGGGGGACAGGGCTCCTCCTGCCTGCAGCTGCTCAGGGAAAATTATCTGGGGTCTGTTTCATTCTGAAACAACTGCCGAAACGCTGATGCAGTCAAATCGATCATTTTGGGCTGGGATTCATCTCCAGGATGCTCTTGACGCTGTCACATCTTGTCCCGTGTGACCATGGCTGCTGTCAGGCATTGTGCCCCACCTGGGTCGCACGGGGGGATGCTCCTGGGGAGGGATGAGCTGAGTGGAGCAGAGGAAGGTGAGGTTTTAAAAAAGCCCTGCCTTGCCAGCCTCTGCTCCGCTCCAGCTGCTTCCACAGCGCCTCTGACAGCTGGCAAGGGTCCAGCTTTGCTAACTGGTGGCAGAGCCCCGTGCTGAGGAACTCCCCCAGTGTGATTCTGTCAAAATCATCAAATTTGCAGCCTCTGATTGACTCGTGGCACAGCGAGCTCTGTCGTGCTGGGGAGGTTTAGATCTTTTATCCTGAGCGTGCATGGAAGTGCTTTAATTGCACGGTTGGGTTTCTTAGTGAAAATGAGATCCCCAAATCCTCCTCCTGTGCAGATGTGTTGTGCCTCTCCTTTTAAACTGTCACCTGAGGTAGTCGGAGCATCCTGAAAACTGGATCAGCTCTTCGCAGGGGCAGGGAAACAAGCCCAGGGAGGAAACAACCTGCTCACATTGCAGGGTAAGGTCAGGCAGGAGCAAACCCTCCCGGCTGCTGTCTCTGTCCCAGCCCCTCTGAAAGCAGAAATCCCAGGAAGGCACCGGGAGTCTGGTTGTCATTTACTGTAAGGAACAGCAGAGCAAGTGAGATTCAGCCCTTGGAATGTTGACAAGACTGTCACCAAAATAAGAAACACTCAAATTGAGTATCATAAACCCCCATAATTTAGCAGAATCAGATGTTCAGGGCATTATCTTCAGAGGCCTTTTTAGACAGCTTTGGTAAGGAGCAAAAAGGAACCAAGGCAGAGATTTCCTTCTGGTTTGCGTTCTTTTGCTGTGTCCCAAGTACATTAAATTGAACAAAAACATGTGAGGAGATTCAGCTTTGTTGCTCAATGTCAGCTCTAACCGAAGCAGGCAGAGGAGCTGCCACACGATCCAGTGGCTGGATGAGGTCTCTGTTGAGTTCCTGACAGTTATTGATACGCCGCTCTCCCTGAGGCAATGCAGTGACATTTCCATCTCGGTGCGAGTGTTGTTGAGCAAAGACCTTCCCAAAAAAAATCCTCAGCATCATTGCAGTCAGAGGGTATTAATGATCACACCCGAGGCTGAAGCCGCTTGCGGCAGGAAGGGGGGACAGAAACGGGGCTGTTGTGCCCAGAATCTCTCTCGTGTGCAGCAGAGGGTCTGAAGCGCTGCTGGCACGGAGAGCAGCGCTGGGGCTGGGGCGGAGGAAGGCGGGCGGGGATGAGGGGCAGCCCCGGGCGCTGCCCAGCCCCGCTCATCCCCGCCGGGCAGCAGGAAGGGGAGCCCGGCAGGAAGCGGCTTCTCTCGCGGGTTGCTCGTGAAATGCTGCTCGCACGGCTCTGTTCTCGCACTTTCCGCACATCCACAGCGATGCACAGCTCACGGACCGAGCCCCGTGATGCCCTGAGCTCAGACAGCCGGGCAGCTGGGTGCTTGCGAGCAGATAAAATCACCCAGCCTAGTGAATCCGTTCCCCAAATTTGTCCTTTCCCTCTGGCGTTGTCTAAACAGGAAGGTGTGTGCAATCAGCTTCAAAGATGCATCCCAGGGGAGAAAATCCTAGAGCTCTGCTAGTAATGTAATTCTACATAAAATAGAATAATATTAAAATCCAAGAAAACCCATCCCGGATTGAAAGATCTAAATTTGAAAGATTGGACTGAATTCCCTCTGTAAGTGCATATGTTGTATCTATAGGTGACCACCAAGAGAATTTTGAAGGAATTTCCCTTGCTCTCTGACTCTGCTGTCCATTTACCTGCTTTTGCTTGCAGAGTTACACAGGTGCCTCCTGCAAACGGCCCTCAAATCCCCCCTTTCCCAAATTTGACCGGTATCGATCCGTGGATGGAGTGCGGAATGAATGAATTTGATTTCTGCGGGGGTGAGACGATGCTTTGAATCGTGCCTCGCATTTCCATTTTGTTTGGAAACCCAATCGCGGCAGCAACCCGAATGAGAAAAGTCTCCTTGTTTTCTGAATGATGTTATTTGTTTATCTGCCAAAGTGCTTTGCATTTCCTCAGGTCACAGACCAGCCCATGTCTGGCTAGGTTCATATTATAAGAGTTAGGCAAAAGCAAAGTTTAAGAAAAATCTTTCAACTGAAAGAAATAGGATCTTAAAGTCCCAAAATAGAGTATGGAAAGGTACACATCATGTCTGGCTTCTCTTTCCCCTTGTGGCAAATGTGACTCAAAGGAGTTGGGTTTTTTCCAGCTCGATCTGTATACAGTTTGGGGGAGTTTTATTGTGAGTAGGTCACCTTATAATACACAAAAATATTTCCTCCCAGAGTTCTGGATTCATAAATCTTTCTTGATCCTCACTCTCTTGAAACTGAAATCCAGATGATTTCGTTTTCTTCACGGGAAGAAGAGTGAGAAGGAGTGAGGGCACCCCTTGGTGTGGGGCTGGTGCTCCCGTGCAGGGAGCAGTTCTGATGAGCAACACTGAAAAATGGAGGTTTTACAGCAGCCCGGTTGTTGCTAAGGGTGGAAAAAATGGATTTCAAAGTTATTATTTTAAATCTTCGCTTCTCAAAGTTTGTTTAAGGGTCAAATTTATTCCTCCTTTGCTTCGCCAAGGAAAAGATCAGCGCTGTGGTTAAATATTAAAGCAGCTGCCTGGCACGGTGGAGGGGAGTGTTTATTGACAGTGACAATATTTAGTGTTCAATTTTAAGAAGAGACACATCTGCGAAGCATAGCTTTGATGGGTTCTTTCATTCCAGCTCACAGGGAGTTTTCTCTGTAAAAAAGCAGTGTCGAATTCTCTGTCCTGCAGGTAAAGAGAGAGGTTGTAAAGGTTGTGGGAAATCGGTGGTGAAGCTGAGTGTAAAACTCTGATTTTAAAGCTCCTGGAGTGTTTCTGCGGGCTCTTCATCTCCACTTTTTGTTCCGAAGTCATCCTGCTGTGTTCGTAGCAAGGGAAAGGTAGCTGGAAGTGCTCGTGGTGAATGATCACCCATCTCAGCTGTGAAAACACAATCAGTTGGCTCTGGATTAGGACAAACCCTTTTAAACGGGGACACTTGACTCTTTTACATACACTTTTCTCTTTGTATTTGCATTTTATAATGCTATTTCGATTTTGCAGTGATGTCATCCCACAGCATTGCCATAATACCATAAATTACCCCAAAAAATGTTATTTTCTTCCACTGCCCAAACAACTGATTTAAAATCTGGCTCTGTGGAGGATCAGGAGGCCTTTTACCTTTTTTTTTTAATGCCCCTGGGCCAGCAGATAATACAAACATTGCCATATGAGCAGGGAATCAATTCCTCTCTGCTTTAAGTCTGTATGCATTTATACAACACACACCCACAGACACAGGAGTTATTGGATGACCGTGCGCAGTTTTGCCTGGGGACCTCATTCTGGGCATGAGCAAACACCACTTAAAATGACTTTTAAAGGTGGCCAGTATTAAACCCTGCGTGTGTAGCCAGTCTGCTACTGACTGCGCTCACTGGGGGCAGATTTCCTCGTGTAATTTATTATCTGTTTCCCTCCATTTCGGTCTCCCACCCAGAACTCGGGGATTTTGTTCTGCCAGGACAGGGGGTAGGGCAAAAGCTGCTTTGCTGTCCCGGTAATAACCCCTCCTGTGCAAAGGATCCTCTCGCTGTTGTAGCTGGATCCGCAGAGAATTGCTCTGTCAGGCATGACAAGAAACATGCTCCGTGCTCACAATCTGCTCTTCCCCCTGCTAAAGACAGCATGGCTCGTGGTGGTACAGTGGCTTTTCACTGAAGGAAATGTTGGGTTTTGCAAGTCCCATGCTTGGGGTGAGTTTCCGTGCGGCTCCCGGTGGATCTGGCTGTGGATCAGCAGTGCTGATTGCTCCGTCAGTGCCTGTTCCCAGCAGATCTGTTGGGTTGGCCTCACACTTTATCCATTTCTGAATCTGCCCGCTGTATTTATCACGTTCTTGGCCACGCCACGGCTCCAGTGCCAGCCCCGATGCTCCGAGCCTGGCTCCCTGCTCTTCCCAGAGCCACATCCAGGTTTGCACAGAGCCTCCTGCCCCACTCCCCCCTCAGCACCTCCCGCAGCGCTGGTGCCAGCGAGGTACCGGAGGTGTCGGGGCTGTGCCTGGGCTGGGCTCTGCAGTTCCACCTCGCACAGCCCCTGCCCAGGGCCTGGAGCCTTCAATGGAGCTATTCATGGAGCTGTTGAGCAAGTGGAGGCTGCTCGCTCAGGCCCTGGCTGGAGGGGTCTCTGGGGCACAGCCCCTGGCTTTGTGTGCCTCCAAAATATGTGCTGCATGAGGAATGATGGCTCTGGAGAGTGAGTGTCGCCTTACATCTGCCATGCTGGAGGAGGGCTGCCAGCACTGCATTGATGCTGCATGTGGTCCCCTTCCAGGGGGGAATTAATCCTTCTATGCAAAGATACCTCCTGCTGACTGGTGAAAAGAAAAAAAAAAAAAAAAAAGGGAAAAAACCCCTGGTTTGGCCATGAATACCATTAGCTTAATCTTCCTTTTCTCTGATCTTCCAGTCCTATTTGCTTTGTATGGCTTCATCAAGGTTTTGTATGTGGACAGAGTAATTGAAAACAAATTCAGCATGTCTCAGACCATGAAGTTCCCTTTCAGCTAGATCCGTGGCTATGCGGTAGATAAATGTCTGGTTCTCATTTTTGGTTATGTGAGAAATTTAGAATGGTTTGCCTTGTCATTTCGAACGTTAATAAAGAAGGAGAAATTTCCTCGTCTCCTGGCCTGTGGAGGCATTCTGGCATTCTTGCAGCAAATGGTGTTTGTAGAAATGTTATTTAGTACAGAAGAGTCTGTTTGTGTCCTTGGGGTCCAGAAACCCCAGGCTCTAAGGTCCACTAAGCCATCCTCGTGCTGTTCAGTCCCAGACCAAAAATGCCACCTCTGCCTGTGCAGGTGGGGTTTTAATGCAGTGCAGGAGGAATGGCTGAAGGTGAACCAGCAGCTGGGGGAAGGATGAGTTTCAGAGAGCAGTGAATCAATATCAGATATCCACATTTATCTGTATCTGCAAAGCTCTGCTTTCCTGACTCGAAGGCGTTGCAGGCGTGGTGCGTGAAGCAGATTTTTGTGTCTCTCCAGCTGCACGGGTACATGGAGAACAAACCCCTGGGCCTGCAGATCTTCATTGGCACCGCGGACGAGCGCATCCTGAAGCCCCACGCCTTCTACCAGGTCCATCGCATCACGGGCAAAACCGTCACCACCACCAGCTACGAGAAGATCATTGGCAACACCAAGGTTTTGGAGATCCCCCTGGAGCCCAAAAACAACATGAAAGCAACGTAAGTAGATTTCTTTTTATTAGCAAGGTTGAGGTAGATTAAGTTGGCATTATCCCAGATTGCTCCAAGCCTGGCCTTGGACACTTCCACGGATGGGACATCCAGTGTCTCATCAGTAATCCCTCATCCTCACAGTCAGAATGGGTTTGTAGTGCACAGAGGAAAAGCAGCCTCAAATCTCAAGTCCTTAAGCTACAGGGGCAGCAGGCAGAGGAAAGGTGTGTGATTCACTTGACAGCATTTAATGGGGTACAAAACCTCTCTTCTGAACTCAGCCAAGTGCTCAGCCGTGAAATCTCCTCTTGTAATGGTTTAACAGCAAAGTGAGTACAGGCACATCTTGCCTGTATTACCGCTTCCAGTTTTATGGAGGCAGAGGGATGAAGTGGGCACCAGTCTGAATCTGCAGGCTTGAATGTGTGCCAGGCAGCATGAGAGTGATTGCTCTGCAGAGGGAAGAGCTGTATCTCCATCCTTCAGAGGATTCGGACAAAATTGGCAGAGCAGTTATATTTTTAAGCCCCCCTACTTGATCACAAAATCCTTTCTTTCTTCATGTTTTTTTTAGCAAATATACCTCATTCCTAACAAGGAACTCTGGAGTAATAAACCCCTGCACGTATGCAAGGGCAAGGAGCAGCGTGGGTGTAGGAGACCGCTTGGGGCTTGTACCTTCCCAAATGTGATTTTAATTCATGTCAAAAGAAGAGAAATGATGTGTTTTTAGAACTGATATCAAAATGGGCTGGCAGTACCTGTTTAATAGCAGTGCTCACTGAGAGCTATTGCTGAGCTTGACAAATAATTGTCACATTTTCCTAACCCAGGCAGGTTTGCAGGGTTACACTGGACTCTTGAGAAGCACTTACACCAATATTAAGTTGCAATGCTGATTTAAGCAACCCTAATCATTTCCCTGCTTCTCAGCCCCATCCTGCTCCCTACACCCTCCCCGTGTACAGATCAGTGGGAGCAGGAACCATTTCTGCCCTGCCAGGCTCTTGCCTTGCCTGGCACAACATGCCAGAGAGCAGGGAGAGGTCCAGCAGCATCCCTCACGTGCTGAGAGTCTGGAGTTTCATCCCCTGAAATGGCAGTATCGGATCCTAAGCAGAGCACTTAGAGCTGCTCTTAACCCAGAGCTCCATCCCTGAGTGTCCCCTGTCGCCAGCTGCTGGGAGCAGAGGTGCTGAACCCTCTATTGAAGGCTGTGTTGTGTTGGCAGCATCGACTGCGCGGGGATCCTGAAGCTGCGCAACGCGGACATCGAGCTGCGCAAGGGCGAGACCGACATCGGCCGCAAGAACACCCGCGTGCGCCTCGTCTTCCGCGTGCACATCCCCGAGCCCAGCGGCAGGATCGTGTCCCTGCAGGCAGCCTCCAACCCCATCGAGTGCTGTGAGTATCCTGGCACCTGCTTCTCTCTGTACCTCTGCTCCAGGCTGGCACTGCGGGCAATCGCCGCCGTGCCCTGCGCCACCATGGAGTGACCACCACTCTTCCCTATGGGCACTCCCTGTCTTGAAAAGCTTGGGGGACTGGGAGCTCTTCAAGGTGCTTGGAGTGTGGGAGGAGAACAAGAGACCTGGGGGCTTCTGCAGAGTTTATTTCTTGGCGTGTTGCTGCTGGGTGCTGCTGGCTGTCGAGTGTTCCCTGGGGCAGGGAGCAGCGTGGGGCTGTAGGGACACACGTGCGCTGTCCCTGTTGGTGCACGAGTGCCTGCAGCCCTGGCTTGATTTGGAGTGGAGGCACAATCAGAACTTGTCACCCCCAAACTGGCAGGTAGCTGGAGGTGTGAATTCAGACCAGGCCAGTCCTGTGTGCCAGAGGAGTGCCCAGACTCCTCTGAGCTGAGCTGTGGCAGCCGAAATGGAGGGACAGGTTGGGTTCTGAGGCTCGGGTGCTTTCTGGTCATTGTTTTTTCTAGCTGCCAGTGCCCAGGGGTGCACACAGCTCAGGAGGCTGAAGCAGGGAAAGCACAGGTGGTTCTGGTATTCCCCTCAGGGACAGCAGAAAACGGGCAGTTGTGATTTCTGAAGTGCAAATCCCATGTGTGTGTGAGCTCAGAAACCTGCACCTCCCACTCACTGTAACGGGCTGCATCCTGAGAAAGAGAGGCCTCCGCTGAGGTGCCCCCCGTGTCACAGTCATTTCTGGAAGGACTCCGCCCACTTTGCTGGTTCCTGTGCATCCTGTGATGCTTTTTGTTGGTAAATGGTGCCTTTTTGGTGGTTTGGGGATTTCACAAATACAAAATGAACAGTTTTCCTCTCCCTTTGCTGAATGACTCACCCCTTTAGCAGAACCTGTCTTGCCATCAGTCATGTGAAAGAAGCCATTGAGTTTGTCATGTGTGAGTTTTATTTATTGAGATGCAGACTTTGCCTAAATACAACTGCTTGGGATGAGAGGAGCCACTTTTGGGTGGGAAATCAAACTGGCTGGGGAATTACTGATGGCAGCTTTTTTAAAAGCAGCACAAATTAATAAGCAGGGCAAGGCTGGGAGAGGATGATGGATGTGAGTGATCTCTCGAGGGTGTTTCTGAGCAGATACCAACTGTGAGAGCATTTTAGCAGCTGAGTGGAGTCTCTGGGCACCGTGCTGGGGAGGGGACAGCAGTGGGAGTAGCCAGCACCTCTGTCCATAGGAAACTGTCACGTTCCTCTGGGGGACCAGATGGCTGAAACAATAGTGGTCTCCACCCCGAACGTGTCCCTGCTGGAACAAAGGTCCATTTGCTAAAGGAAGCGTTCAGTGAGGAGCTCCTCGGGTGGGGAAACTCCAGGTGTGACTCCTACACCCTCCGGGCAGGAAAACACCACCAGCCCAGGGCAGGAGGTGTTTGGTCCCTGGATCCCTCAGGGAGCTCCACAGATCACCCCCACTTACTCAAATTCTCCTCAGGAAAAGCAAGCATGAGTTATTTGGCATCAGGCATTTCTGGGCCCCTTCCACAATGGCACGTTGTATTTGTGCCCATCACCGCAGCTCAAGCAGAAATCCGGGCACAGTTTGTGGAATAAATCCCATTTTTCTGAGCTCTGTGCACACACCTAATTTGCCTGTGCAGTGGCTGCTGGGGCAGTGGTTAAGATGTTGAGGCATTTATTCTGAGCCGTCTTTGCACCGATGAGTCTTAGGGGCATAAAAAAGCCAAGAGTGGAGATCCCAGTATAAGTGGCTTATTGTTAGTGGTTTTTTTTTTTTCTGCATAGAAGACAGCAAAGCTCTTACAAAGAAAAAAAAAAGTATTTAATCCCCAAGGAAATAAGAAAAGAAAGTTTTATTTTTGGAATACTGGATGTACAGGCAGTTTGGAGAGCCATGTTAAGGACTGTGCTCCTCTGAACTCCTGGAAGCGGGGTATGAAGTGATCTGGAGTAATCAGCCTCTTCCATTTAGTGCGTGTGTTGCATATTTAGCACCGTGTTTGCATTTCAGTAGCGCTTCCTGATCTCAGCGCAGTTCTGGGAAGATGGTTAAAAACATCAGTGGGCTCAGCCAGCATTAGTAATGCAGCCCGAATCTCGCTGGAGGTGATAACCTCAGCTTGTCCCAGACAATCTGCACAGCTTGCAGAGCTGCCAGGCAGCCTCAGGTGCCCTGCCAAGAACAGGCACCGGGGCTGTGGGATGTTTTTTTCTTGTCCCACCTTCTGTGCTTGCTGAGATTATCTTTTTCCCCCTTTGTTTGCTCTTTTTGTTTGGTTTGGTTCGGTGTTGTTTGTTGCTGTTGTTGTTGTGGGTTTTTTTGACCTGAGAACCCCTATCCTCAGGGACTCTCCTCGGGATCCCTCCTGCCTGGTAGCAGTTCCTGAAGTCCCTCTGGGAAAGCCGTAGTGAGCAGGAGCTCCAGGATCACGGCCCATTTCCCTTTTCCCTCCCCCTGAGCACTGTTGCTACCAACAGAGTATCCGAGCGCTCTCCTCCCCAGAAGCTGAGCCGAGGAAGTCCCACCAGTGTCAGCAGATCATTAGCTGCAGTGAAGCAGGACCTGTGAAATAGCTGCTTTTCAGAGGGCTGCTCGGTTCCACCTCATCTGTGTCACATCCAGCACTTGACAGATTTTCGGAGGGGATTTCACAGGTTCAAAGCATCATCCGGAGCGAGTTCCTCCCCAGGCAGCTGCGTGGGAGGACAGAGGGGGTGATGTGTTGTTAAATGATCAGTTGTGCCTTGAAAAGGACCTCAGATCCAGACAGGGCTGCATATTCAGCAGCTTTTTTCTCCTGCTGGCTGTTGATTCATCCTGAAGCCACTGAGGAGGCGAATGCATTTGAAATCCCTCTGGTGATTGAACAACAGGCAGTATAAGAAATCACTCTCATAGGTGTGGTGCTGGGAAGTGAGAAAAATCCCTCCTGCTGGTGTTGGTCCCTGTGAGCCAGGGAAATGTGCTGCGATCCAGAACCTCTGCTGTTGTTTCTGCTCCTCAGCTGGAGCAGAGGAGGAGCAGGATGGGAGTCCAGGGTGGCAGGACAGCTTGTTCTGCTCAGGCTGCCAGCAACCCAAATCTGCTTCGTACAAGTGTCTGAGTGTGAGGCTCAGCAGTGTCCTCCACAGTGACCCGGTTTTTATTCTAATGGATCCCGGTGAAACCTCCCCAAAGTGTGTCGCAGTTGTTGCTTTGTAGGATCCATGTTTGCTGTTGTGAATCCCTTAAAATGCAAACTTAAATTGCACTTGGCACGAGAGAAGGAGGCTGAATCTTGTTCTTATAATAGATGTTCCGAGGTGGTAAAAAAAGGAAACAAACAAAACTCATTGCTAAAGAACCGTGTGTGTCCATCTAGAGGAATTTAAGTCGTTTCTATTATTGACCGTATTTTGTTCCGTTAAATTGGGTCAAATTTCTTATTTCCCTTTAACCAATTTCCCTGGAAGTTTCCTTTATTTTTCTCTCCTTCTAGTAGATTTTCCCATAATATTAGACAATCTGAGCCTATGATTTGTGACACATTAATAACTGCAGAGGAAAGAGCTAGTCATGTAAAAGAATGTTGTCTTGGCAAGCCAGCGAGAGCTTTTCCTCAGCTGGGAGCTGTGCTGGTTGGAATACAGCAGCAGGCAAGAAAGAGCCCTGTTTTATTCACATAGAAAAGCAGAAACAAATGGGCTCTTTGCACTTGGGAGATACCTGTTTGCAAGTTTAACCATAACCATGATTATTACAGGAGTATCACAGTTTCCAGTTGAATTAAATGATTTTTTTCCCCCCTTTCATTTCAACCTCAAGACGGTCTCACAGCTGACAGAAAAACTGCTGCTTTCTCTAAAGAGAACATTTTCTCTCTCTTGAAGCACAGAATGCAAAAGCTAATTCTGTGACAACATTTGCCACTTTGAACATGCAACCAAAATATTTCAGCATTAAAGTCGGAGTGAGAGCGCAGGGAAATGCCTGCCCCTCTGCCAGCCGTGCTCCGGGGGTAAACTCCTGATTCCTTCTGCTCTTTGCAGTGCTGCTGGTGGCAAAAGCAACGCCCAGCCCAGCGCTGGGAGCGCGGCTCGCTGAGCATGATTTCAGCTGAGCAGATCCCCTCCGCAAGGGATTAAAGGGAAATGCTGTGCATACCCACAGAGATGATTGACAGGGAAGTGAACCGAGGCCATGGTTTTCCTGTCATTAATCACACGCTGGCGTGGTGAGCTGGCTGCAGTTCATAGAAAGTATCACACTTATCTGACACGGCTGCCATCGGGGCTTGTCACTCCTCCTTTGCGAGGACAGCATAAATCATGTGCAGGGGAGGAGGTGGAGAAAAGCTCTCTATTTTTGGTGCTTTTTGCTTGGATGGCTCTGCACAAACTGCTGATTAAGTCTTGCTGGCAGCAAATTAGAAACTGTTGTCAGTCATACTGCGTTCTTCTTCTCACAGTGCTCAGACCACATTTTCAAGGTTTCCCCACGAGGGCTGGAAATTTGCTTTATTTACTTGATTCTCAGGTCTTCCACTCCTTGTACTCCTACCAAGAGGTAAATGATCCCATCCCTCTGATCAGAAATTTGCTTGTCTCTGGGGTGTCTCGCTGATGTCTCCTGCCCTTGGTCCTCCCAGGCTCCTCAACCTCTGCCTCTCCTGCCACCGGAGAGCTCAGGATGCTTCAGGGAGTGATGGAGGGGATCAAAGTCTCCCACAACATTTAAAGAGCTGGATAAGCGTTGAGCACAGCAGCTCTGCTCCTATCAATCCTACCACAGGCAGCTCGTGGTAAATAAACACAGTGTGACAGCAGCAATGAAATATTTACTTTGGCTCATCGAGGTTTGCACTGAGGTGGAAGAATTAATCCCATAACAAATTACACCTCTGCTGTTGCGTCCAGGGGTCAGGGGTTTTTAGCAGCAGACATTGAGCTCTGTCTGCTCTTCTCAAACCCAGCAAAAATCAGTGGCTGCATCCAAGAGCCTTTGGGGGTTTGGAAAAACTTGTCGGGGTGGTGAGTCCCAGCAAGCTGGGGCTGGAGCTGGAGCTGTTCTGGGCAGGGTGAGGACAGGGGTGTCCAAAGAGGGATCTCAATGTTTGTTCTGCTCAGGCCACGGCGTGAGGGTGCAAACTGTGAGCCCACCCCTCTTAAACAGCCACATTTTTGGTTTACTGGGCTCGTGAGTTCGTCAGAGTAGCAGTGGCTTTGTCCTCGCTGAGCTGCCCGTGAGCCTCAGCCCTGCTCCTCCTGCTCACGTGTCCCAAGGGGAAGATCTCCCTGGCCTCTCGTGGTCAGCAGTGGGGTCAGCAGGTGACCTGGGATGTGGGGGCAGTGCTGGGGACCTGAAAGCTCATCCAGGGGACACCTCCCACTATCCCAGGCTGTTCCAGCTGGGATTGTCGCCTGTCACCTCCCAGCAGCAATGGGTGACGCTCTCGTGGGGCAGACTGGGAGCTGCAACAGACTTCTCCAGGTAATCAATTTTCTCAAAATACCCTTTTTTTTCTCCCCTAAAAGCCAAATCTCCTATCTGTTGCAAAAGGAGAGCTCTGGGTACCGTGGGCAGGTGGGGACAGTTCCTCGTGGTCAGCCTGCGGCTCGTGCAGCCCGGGTGAAGTGGTCAGCCTGCTGGCCCACAGATTTTGGCCACCTTCACCTTCTGTCCAGCTGCTGGCGTGGGGAGGGGGCGAAAGGCTGGAGCCCTACAGGTGTGGGGTGCAGGGGCTGCTCCCTCCAGGCTGAGCTCACCAGAGGGCTCTCAGACAGGGGCTCCCTTTCTGCCCCGTGTCACTGCGTGCATTGTGTTTCTTGGCACCGCCAATCCATGACATCTTGATTTGCAAACAGTCAAATAAAATAGAAAAATAATGTCCCCCGTTAATAGGTTGACACACCGCTTCGGGCCAAGTGTGAGTATTTCTATAGCATTTGCTTTGCTGCCTTATGTCAGTAACTGTTGCTATTGAAAGTAAACACCCCAACTGGTTAAATCAACAGCGTTTTGTTTATTCAAAGCTCATAAACTCCAGTAGCTGTAGGTCACTTTATGAAGTGCCAACCCCTGGGGGAAGAGAAGGAATAGTGTGAAATTATTGCATGCAGTCCACCCATCATGAGCCTTAGAGGAAGGGGATTTATTAGCAATTAATATTTCTTGCAGAGGAAAAAAAAAAATAATCCTATTGAGGCAGCTCCACACTGAACCTTGAACCTCTGTGCTGGTGGAAATGGGGAAGGGGGTGAAGCCTTGAAAAAAGAGACCTTGGAAAATGAAAAGTGGTTGGGGTTTTTTATATTGTTAGGAAAGGATTTCAAACCACCCGGAGGGAGGAGAAGAATTCAGGCAAAACAGGGCAGGGGGAACCCTTTGTGTGGGATCTGCGCCGGGGAGCTCGGCTGGAACTCCTCCAAGTGGGGATTATTCTGCAGCACATGAGGTCTGCACGCCTCCTCTTGGCTCAGGGCGGGCTCAGATTTGGACATGCCAAAGTCACGCCAGGTGCAGCAACCCCAAATGTAATTGAGATGGGTCAGAGTCACTTCCAGGCTAAAATTCGTCCTTCCTCATCCCAGAAAAGCCTTGGGAACCACTGCTCTGTGGGATGTCAGGTACCAAGCTCTCTATTAACAGAACAAAGCTGGAAAGAGCTGTAGGTTAGTCTGGAATTTTGATGACTTGAGATGCTTTGGAAGTGAAATTTGGTGATTGAACAGGAATAAAGAGTGTCCAGGGCAGTGTTTAAATACTTAAATGTCTTCTCTTGGCTGTTGTAGACTTGCTTTTTGATGATTGCTACTTACTCTTCAGCCCTTGAGGCTACAGATCTGTCTGTGTGATAAATCCAATTATGAACTCATCAAAAATGTTAGCATTTTGGGGAAGAAATTAAACCTACAGCCAAGTGAAAGAAATTACCAGCTTCTTTGAAAATAATCTGAATATATATTCTTAACTGGCAGTGCATTAGCCCAGATGTCGTTGTATGCTTGAAAAGAATGATGAGTCCTAAGGTAGTTTTAAATAGATTTCAAAAATGCCTCTCAAATGGAAAGTTACAACTATTGAATTACCTCTGTTCTTTAATAAGAGCAAGGTCTCTGTCTTGTGACTGAAGGGTTCAGCAGAGCTAGACGAGCTGCTCTGAAAGGTTTAATGCTTGAATTTTTCTCACCAAATCTTCCAACATTTTCTCCAGGTGACGAGAGAATTTCATCTTTCCGAGGGTTGCGGAGCAGGGAAGCGGTGCCAGGTCAGGTCACAGACAGCCCAGCCTTGCCTGGGTGTGAGTCAGGGCCAGCGCTGAACATCCAGGATCACATTTCCTCATTTCTGGCTCGGCAGCCAGCGGTGTTCAGTGAAGACACAAGTGCTCAGGGTCTCTTTGTCAGGGAGAGCGAAAATCCAGCCAAGGCAGCTGGGAAAGAGCTGAGCGGGATCCTCCGGAGGCCTTTCCAGTTGGGGGGGATGGATGTGGAGGAGTTGGAGTGCAGGTCATGAACTCGCAGTTCACCAGCCCCACGCTGCTGCCCACCTGCTCTGGGCGCAGGGACGCTGCTGATGTTTTCCAGCTGTCTGCGGCGCAGGGAACGGTTCTCACATCTTTTCCTTCAGCTCCTGCTAGCGAACACTCGGGGTGGCTCTGCAGGGATGGCTTAGGCTTTGCAGGGCTCTCCAAAGCTGGGCTGACCGTGCAGATGGCTGTTGAATGGGTGAGAGGAAAGGTGGAGAGATGGCGCTGTCCTGGTTTTCTGGCTGGGGGAAAGAGAGAACAACTTGAGCTCAAATCACGCTCCAAATTCGCGGCCAAGAACAGTGAAGGCCTTAGGAAGCCTTGATGACGTCCGTGTCCATCTGGATCCCACCCTACCTTTTCTTCCCTTCCCTTTTATGATCAGACTCGGGCTGTGACACCCGGCCCTGCTCCTCAGATGTTCAGGCTTCTGCAGAACACGCTTGGAAAAATCCCGGGCTGCATCAGTCCCGGTGTGACCCCTCCTGCCACAGCGGGGGCTTCGTGGCTGCCCCTCCTGTGCCCACTCATGGAGCCGGAGCTGTTGTTGGCAACCCCCCCATGCCAGGCCCTGTCCCGTGGGAGGCACTGGGGTTTTGGAGAAGAGGTTCGGGGTTTTTTTTTTTCCCCTCTGAAGGAATTCAGTGTTATTCAGTGGAATCCTCTGTGCAGGTGGAATTTTTGGGCTCTAGGGCTGTAGTGTGCCTGCACTTGAAAATCTGGCCGTTCACTTGGAAACAGGCATGGGCAAGTTTCAGCTCATTCATCCAAGCTGTCCTTTCTCAAGGACAAGAAGCAGGGCCAGCACAGCTGAACCGCTGCAGCCAACTCCTGAATGTTTCCAAATAAAATGCCTTGAGTAAGTTTATTTTTCCCTCTCCGACCTAAATTTAGCGTCCTGGAGAAGCTGCTTTGGCAGCCAGCGGATGGCAACGATGACAAGATCGATCTGTGGATAGTTCTGGGAAGATTTGGAAAGTCCTGGTAAAACAGAGTGGGTTTCATTCATGTTTGCAATTTGTCCACAGCCCAAAGGTCTGCTCATGAGCTTCCAATGGTCGAAAGACAAGACATCGACAGCTGCCTGGTTTATGGAGGACAGCAGATGATCCTCACTGGACAGAACTTCACAGCAGAGTCCAAGGTGGTGTTCACAGAAAAAACATCAGGTAAGACAGGTTTTTCCTAACTTTCCCTAACAGGATAAGGCAAATCTGTGGTGCCAAATCTCCTCATAAGATCTGCGCTCGTGAGTACTCGAGTGAGTAATCCCATTCAAGTTCGTGTAAGTGAAACCATGTGAGTAAAACGAGACTCGGGAGCAACGGTTTGTGTTGTTGTTTCACCGGAATGCAGGCACTGGGAGTTGGCAGGGACAGGATGTGTTATCAGAGACATGAGATGAGCGCCGCAGGTTCCTCTGGGCTTGTTCAGTCTCACGTTCAGTGAATGCTACTGTAGAAATCAGCATTGAAATGAACATTTTTTATTGATGTGAACCTCAGGCAAAGGTGGTGTTTTCTTCCCTTTAGAAATCTGTGGAGAAAAAGCATACATAATAATATCGAATTATTTCTATACACATAATGAGATATGTGAATGCATCATTTCTTCTTCCATATTTTTTTATTGTAAACTCCGAGTTCCCTTTGTGCTGTTATGAAAATTTGTTGCTCGGAAGTTTTCTGTTGGTGAACTGAGGTAGAGGCATCTTAAGTGATATTTGCAAAGGGTTTAAGAGATTGCATTGCCCAAGTGAGCAGCATGGGGTAACTCCATTGGGAAAAATAAGAATCGAGACAAAAATCAGTGTACATTCATGGGGACCAGCTGGTGACGTGGGGGAAAAACCATCCTGTGGGTCCCAGTTCCTCCCCACACCAGCAGCAAGCCAGGCTGGTTTTGCAGGTATGGAGGGCTCCGAGGAGCTGGGGAGGTTCAGATGAGCTGAGCAGTCAGAGGAATTCTCTTGGCGCGCTCCGTTTCCTCCCGAGCCCGTGTATTAATTCCTTCCCTCCGGGCCGCCACTGTTCCACCGTGTCAGCGCCTCGGGAGGGCACACGGGAACCTCCTGGCAGCCTGCAGCGGTACCTGGCCCAAGAATGTTTTGCAGTAACTACAGGAGATGATCCGCTCAAAGGAGGCAGCTCTTAATGCCACTTCGAGGAAACATCCCAAACGCCCTGCCCCTCTTTCCATGCAAGAGCAGAGAAGGCTCTGCCTGGAAGAGATGTTAGAAAGTTGAAAAGAACAACAACATTTTCCACACTAAATCTAAAGCTTTTCTTCGCTGCTGGGGAAACTGCAGGGTTTTTTCCTTTTTTTACCTCCTGGAAGGGGAGAGACAGGACTTATCCCAGCAGCAGTGCCCAGTCTGGAGCAGGGATTTCCTTGCTGGTGTTCCATATCCTGCCTGCCCCCAGCCGTCGGCCTCTGCAGGCAGTCTCAGTGTGCTGGACTCTGAATAAATGATTGGCAGGAGGGGAATTTAGAGGACGGGAGCTCCGGAGCCAAATCCTTGGGCTGAGTCAGAAGCTGTGTGGTTTGCAGGGGGTTATCCGGGGGCTCCGTGCCGAGTGGATCTCTGTGTGTCCATGCACTGCTGTCGCAGAAGTGCCCTGAAGTGCTTTGAAATGAAGATTTCTGTATTTAACAGGTGTAGCCTAAGTTGAGGAAGGTTAGGAGGCTGAGCTGGATGTGCAGGTCGTGCATGGGCTGAGTGCAGCAAACTGAGAATTGCTTCATGCCCGGCTTGTCAGAGGGTGATGAGTGTCCCAGCTCACCTGAAAATCAGGATCTTGTGTGCCTGAGACTTTCAGCCTCCCTCATTCTGCACTGGAGATGATTTTGAGTATCTCTGCGATGTCTGCTCCGAGTTGCCATTGCCTTGGGCTGCACGAGCCCAGCGCGGGGAGCAGTGCCAGGGTGGAAGGAGGAGCAGCTCACCTGCGACTCCCCTGCCTGCACAGCCCGTGCAGAAAGTGCTGGTGAGCTGCTCAGGGGCCGAGTGAGCCACAGGGAATGTCCTGGGGGTGGGGAGCAGCACAGTCCTGCCTGAGCCCAGAGCGCGACGCTGCCATGGAGCTTGTGAGAGAATCACACATTTATCGAGGCAGGAAGATGCAGCGAGCTCGCAGGGGAAGCTTGGTTTGCTCGGAGTTTCATTTTAACAGCTCACAAGCCTTGGCTGTGCTAGCAAGTGGGGCTGGATTTCCCACTTTTGCCACCAGTTTTAGCTGGGCTGGTAACAAGGGTGAGAGCAGTGGTGCAGGCAAAGGAAATTCCAACCATCCAACCAACCGAGCTCCTTGGCTTGGCTCTCCAGGGTTCACAGTGAGAGTAGCAAGGCTCTTTTTTCCCCAGAAACCTCTGTGCAAGTATCTTTGTGCAGCCAGACCCTCTCCTGTTATTGCTCCATAAACTCCAAACCCCGGGTGCCCCGTGGATGCGGGATTTGGGTGAGGAGGGTGCTGGGAAGGCGTCAGTCACTTTAGTGCTGTACAGAACTGAGGAAGCCGCTCTTTGGGATCACAATTGTAAATTAGCTTTCATCCCCCCAGGGGAATGCTCAGAACCTCTTTCCATTTCCTCTGGATCTTGTAGACAATTCTTCACCCACCCCTAGCGAGGCAGGGGAACGTGGAACTGGCCACGTTGGTGACAGAAATGCGTGTCTCCGTGAGCGGTACTGAACAGGCTGTATTTGTCTTTTCACAGAACTGCACAAATGTAGATTTTTCCATAGAAATACCTGGAAAATACATCCCATTCCCTGAACTGGGGCGGGATATCACTGAAAGCGAGCGTGCTGTGTCACGCGAGCCGCAGGCGGTGGCAGGAGCCCGCTGGGGACGAGGCTGTGACAGACTCGGCTGTGGCTCACGACAGGAAACGGCAGCAGGAAATGGAGGGAAGGGGCTGCAGCTCAGTGCTCTGAGGGGATAAAGTGCTTGTGTTCGAAATGCTGATGCATAAATAGCAGTAATTTTCTCAATGTTGGAGTTTATCAACGTGCAGGCCTTAGAGTTCGGGGTTCTTTCGAAGGTTCTCTCTTCCCCATGCAAGATCGTAAACTGTAGCTGCTGTGAGCCGGGGGAACATGTGAACTCCCGAAGCCCAGCACACAAAAGCAGAGTTTGGCTGAAGGAGTTTGAAGATCTGAACTTGGAGACACGTAACTGAGCCCAGCTAAATTGAAGTAGGTCAGGAGAAGCAACTAGATTGGACTGTGTTCTTGTAATTTTGGTCTGGAAGAGAGAGCTTGAAAAGCAGTCTTGGAGCTGTCAGGGACTTGGAATATGGTGAAGGTCAAGGGTGTCAGTGTTTGGTTGGGGCCCAGATCTTACAGTGCAGTTTAAAAAAAGAAGAGATTTGGAATTCCCCCTTTTGTTTATTTTAATTATCATGTCATAATTTGCAAGTCAGATGCCGGTTGCATTGTGTTTACTCCCATTTGTGTACTGGTTACTGCAGAGCTAGAGGAGGTTTGTGTTTCTCTGGGAGAAAAGTGCAAACGGGCCGTGAGTGCCCTGCCAAACTCTTCTGGTGGCCACATGGACATGGTGAATCATCGCTGGGACAATGTGGGTGGTGGAGGAACACCCCAAACAGAGCAGCCCTCCTTGGAGTGCCTCCACCATCAACCTCCTGGCCGGGCCAGGCAGGCTGAGGAGAGGAGGTGCTGCAGCTCAGGGCCCTCAGGGTGGATGCTCACAGCCCATGGGACACAACAAACCTGGCTCCAGCAGTGGTGTTGGAGACACTGGATGTGTGCTGGCTGCAGGAGAGCTCAGCCCAGGGCAGGATCAGGTTGTGCTGCTCGGTGTGGGGGTGTTGGGCTGAGGTTTTTGCCTGCACAGAGCCCAGAACCAGGCCCTGGTGTGTGTGCCAGGGAATGCCAGCACCCAGGAGCCCTACAGGACAATCCACCCCAAGACCCTGCAGTGGGATGGTGTTTAATGGGAACAGAGGTGGCTGATGTGTTGGTTGTGATGATGGGATTGTGCTCTTTGTGGGAGAAGTGAAAGGAAATCCCAACTGCCTCCAGCAGTGTTCCCTTTTCTGCTGTGTCAGTCCCTTCCAAACAGGGAGCGAAACCCCTCTTTGTACTCTGACAGTTTCATGAATGATCCAAAAACTCCTGGGGAATGCAGAAAAGAGCAAAGTATTTTCAGCAATTAACTCTGTGACCTTAATAATGCAACATTAATGACGTCATTTTCTCAGGCAAATGAAAGATAAAATAGATGAAAAACTTAAAAAAAAAATTCTATGTATTCCCAGGTCCATGCAAAAGAGATGTTTGTTGTTTGAACGAACAAGCAACTTTAAATATTGAATGCAAGTGCTGAGCTCCAGTCACTTACTGGTTTTCTAAATTAATGAGCTTAAGTTATGAAGAACTGAGAGGAACCTTAGGACGAGGCTCAGAACTCAGTCACAGATGCCATTCCCCACTGAGCACGAATTAAGTGTAGGCTTAAAAGGCATTTTATCCTGATATAAAATCCCAGAATGTGGGGGGAAAAGACCCCAAACTGCTGTTCGGATTTTTTAATGGGAAAGGACAAGAAAAAAACCACAAATAAGTGGGAATAGTTACAGAGTTAGCAAAACCAGAGGTGGCACTGTAATTTTAAAGGGTTTGATTTGTTTGCAGGATGTGAGGTGCTACAGAAAGTACAGGACATAAATGGGTTCCCTTGCTGTTTTCCTGCCGGTTTGGAAGGGCACATTCCCTGCTCCACACATCCTGTGGCTGGGGGCCACTCCAAAGGTGGCACGAGTGAGGACATCAGGGAGATTTTGTCCTCTTTGAGGGTCTGTTCTGTGTGTTCTTTCTGCACAGTCCCAGGTGTGAACACCGAGGAGTGACAGGTATTAATCAGGAGCGTTGCTTTGCCTGGCTCTGCTGTGCAGATCAGAACCTGTCAGGCTAAATGGGGCTCCTTCTGCTTTGCCTTGCTGCTGTAGCTGCTGAAAGCAGCAAACCCTTCTCCCCGAAGGTTTCCCCCTGGCTGGAATGTGCTGCCTGCCCCAGGTGTTCCTGTAATCCCACGGGGCAATCGGGGCTGGCCGGGGATCCCAGAAAAACACTGCAAAACAGGAAAAAATCTAAGGCTCCCCCAGAGAAAAATGCAGCAGAGCGTGGCTGCAGGAACGGAGTTGCCATAGCTGTTAGGGACTCAGCGAGACAGGGTGGAATCCAGTGTTTTGGAAGGTTTCCCCGTATGACACAAGATTTTGGAATTTTACAGCTGGTAAATCCTTATTAACACAGGCAGCCACTACTGGCCTGGATTCCCTGGCTCAGTTTTTACTATGGGGGCGCCTGATGGAAGCGTGCCTGGGCTTGATTATTCAGCTTAATTGTTTAGGGAGAATATTAAAAAAATAATAATAATTCTTGGCATAAACAAGAGGCGGAGGGACAAGCTCCCATCACCTGTTGACAGAAAATCGATCATGAAGAAAGCTGGCACGGGGAGTGGAATTCCCTGTTCTCCCACTTAGTCATTGCATCCTGGTGTGACTCATTTTATTACATGGAGGTTCCCAGTGGTTTTATTTTGAGAGAAGCTTTTGTTTAATAATTTATACACACACAAACACACTTATAATCTTCAAAAAACAACAAATCTATTCTGATGAACTGGCGCGAGGGATCGTTTGGAAGAGCTCTGGAATGAAATATCGTTCCATCTGCTTCGCTGTTTAACTACTGTATTTACGTTTTATTTTCATGTGAATCGGATCCCGCAACAATAGATGGGGAGAAATCTCCTCTAGACTGGTTCTCACTGTGCAAAATGTCAGATTTGGGGCTGGGCTGGCTGTGGCTGACTCATCCATTGCCCTTTTACCTCCCAGACCTTGCCTTGTATCTTTGGCCTCCGTGACTCAAACTCCAAAATGAAGGCACTGGCCTCTGCTCATGACAAACAGAGCTCCATTAGCTGCAGTGGGCAGGCTTGCCTCAGAAAGAGGAGGAAATCCATGAAAATTAAGCTCAGGAAAAGATTCAATAGTTGACTTTTTGTGAGTTTGCTGTAAAGTTTGAGAATTATTTTGAAGAGCTTAGAAGGAGGCAGCTGCTCAGGAGCAGAGCTTGAAGCAGAGTAACTTCTCAGCTGAAATCAGAATTTGTCTGGAATTTGTCCAGAGCAGCAGAGGTTCTGAGTGAGCATTCCTTGTAAGGTTTCTGCTTCCCCGCGTGGTTTTGTCCTACTGGGAACCATTCGTTGCTCTTCCCTTTGCTCTTGGGGTGGCTCTAAAAGGCTTTTGGTGTTTCCCAGAGATGTCTGGATAAAAAGCTGACAGATAAAATGGTTGTGCTTTTTTGGAAAACCTTCCAAGAAACCCCGTGAATGGGACAGCTCAGTGCAGGCCCAGGGGAGCTGTGAGAGCCCCAGGCTCGGTGTCTTTGGGGAAGCAGCGTGGTTTGCTGCCTAAAGGTGCCAGGTTGTTCCTGAAGTCATTTGGGTCATGCTTGACTGGAAAGCAACGCGCATTTCAGGCCCAAGCCCACGTGCAGGTGTGGGATCCCATACAGGGTCAGCACAAGAGTGTGTTCAGGCTTCAGCTGCAGAGGAAATTTCCTGAGCCTCTCAGTCCATCAGTCATGCTGGTTCAAATAAAGCAGTAGGGTTGTTTCTCTGCTAGTCACTGACCCCAGAGCCATGAGTAAGGGATCCTGAATCCCGTGTAAAGGCTGTGACTGGTTCAGAAACCCTTTAATTGGCTAATTAAAAAAAGTCCTGCGAGGGGCTGCAGAGAATCACCCGGAATGTTCCTAATGCAGACTGACGTTTTGATTTCCCCCAGTTTGAAGCGAGACTCTCGGTATGGGCGCAGTTGGAGTTAGAAAGGGTAGAATTACGTTCTTCCAACAACTCATTCATTCCTCCAAAGAGTGCTGACACAATCAGATCTCTCATCGGGGTTTAATGCTACGTCTCATAGCCCTGAAGCAGCACAAAAATCTCCATTTCCTGAACATTTCACTGACCTGTGGTGTTAAAGACTTGCCAACTAAGACAAACCATTAAATGAGCGGGGAACCACAACAGTAAAAATCCTGCGTGAGGCAGCCATGGCTGGGAAGACCTCAGGGTCTAAATCCAAGAATATTTTATCATCCTGAGTGCAACTGCTGCCCTTTCCAGCGGCAGGGATTGAATTCCCTGCGGCGGAGGCGCAGTTTGAAAGGCACCACACACGTGGACCTGGATCCCGAGCGATCCTTTGCAGTTTTGGTGCTCTCTGTTGTTGAAGCAGGTTTAATTACAGGCAATAAGCAGCTATCTGCTCTTGTGGACTTTAGATTAAATCATTAATCGAGCTGGGGCTGATCCTTCTTGGTTTCTGAGCAGGAGCCACTTGTCCCGTTGGTGTGACAGTTACAGGGTGAGGAAGGGACCTGTGGAGGGCTGAGCACAACCTCCCGCTCAAAGCTGAACCTGTCAGAGCTCCAGGGAAGGGCCTTTGGTGCTCCCAGTTTGTGTGACATTCTGTGCTGGGGGCTCTACTCCACTGCCACGTCAGCGTTGGGATTTTCAGCACATCCTCGCAATAAGAGCCCCATTTTTGTGGAGGACTTTCTCCAAGCGTCCCCTTTCATTTCCTCCTGAAAACATTTGCATTTATGCACATTCTAAAAGATGATAATCATGTGTTGACAGTTTGGTGGAGGTTTTCTCTATTCAGAATTTCCTGAAATGATCCTGAGACTTCTCAGTTTATCCCTCCTGCTCTCCGTTAGCTCCCAGAGTGTGCATAATCAAAAGTTTTCTTTTCATTACCGGGAGAAAGAATAGGTTCAAGTAGAGAGTGACTTATGAATGCAGTTGTATTTTTAATTTTTTCCTCACAGCCTCCCTCGCCCTCCTGCCAAAAGCTCCCCATAATGTGCATATCCAGAGCGGTTAAAGGAAAAGCAAATATTGATTGTCTCGAGCTGGAGTGAAGCAGTGAGACAGATGGAGCCACATCATCATATTGAAGCATAAAGGTCAGGGAGTGAACTGCAGAGTGCTCAAATTCAGCAGGGCTGCAGTGCTCACAGGACAGGGATTGCTGCTGCTGACAGCTCCCTTAGGAACCTGTTCAGCTGCCACAAATAGGAAATCCATCCAAACAGCAGCACCTACCATTGGTGGAGTGATAACCCCAAGTACACTTATTTTTGTTTGCTTATTCTCATTCTCACTCTTGACTTTGGACTCGGCCTGAGCATCACTGGATTTCGATGGTTGGCTTCAGCAGCTCTCAGTGCAGTTCCAGTGGCTCAGTTGCTGAATCAAACCCCCGGGGTTGTGGTTCCATGTGTTCCACAGGCTTCTGACTTGGAGGCTCATTTCTACTTCAGTTTATGCGTTTTTGGACCAGCAAATCCTTTTGATTTCTACCTTCTTTGTGAAGTTAGTGCTGTTGTATCTGCACAGACTGTTTGAATTTAGCAGTGCAGAAACCAAGATGAAAACATTCTGCCTGGAGCAGAACCAGTGTCAAATATTCCCGCTTGGCTGTCCTTGCTGTCAGGACATCTTCATATTGCATCGCTGGGACAACTCTCAGAGCTCTTATTTTACAACATACTTTCTTCTTTCCTTTTCCCTCCTCTTTCCCTCAGAGAACTCTCAAAATTCATCCTTTGGGGTTTTTTTTAGGAGTGTGGGGAGGTTCCTTAACACGCACGGTGATGGTTTCTTTTCTCAAAGAGGAATCTCCCCACTGAGCATTTCCTGCCTTGTCATCAGACAAGGATTTGCTGGATTAACCCCCCCAGTATTTTGGCTTCTCCCCCTTCCCTGTTTGTGCCTCGGCAGCAGCGAGGAATTGGCTGCATTAATGGGGGTATAGATTGAATGTAACAGTGGCCAAAGTGAGTGCTTGTGTTAAATGACATTCAATAATGGAATATTTGCCATGGTACATGACATTCAATAATGGAATATTTGTGACAATCCCTTGGGATGTGCTGGCTGCAGTGACACAGCTTTGCTGAGGCCATCCCAGCCCCAGCAGCCTCTCAGCCCCACGTTAGAAAAGACTCACGGTAGTGAGGATTTTAATGCTTTGAAAAAAAGAAAAAAGAGACAGAAGTCGGAGTTGTTCAGTGATCCCTCCTCGCAGCAGGATGTGTGGCAGGGCAGCAGGGGCAGCTGGGAGCCTGGGATCTCCTGACGGAGCCAAATTCCAGCTGTTCCTCAGCTGCCCAGGGGAGATGGGGATGAGGGTGCCCAGGCAGGGCTGGTGCCCCCCCTGCCAGCCCCTGGAGGGAGAGAAGGAGGGATGGGGGCCGTGACCTCCAGGAAAAGCTGCCTGTGCCCAGTGTGTGTGAGCAGAGCCCAACAGGGCTGTCCCAGGTGTGGATGTGGGGCCAAGCAGGTTCTGTCCCATAGGAAGGAGCCTGGGTGGGGGCACATGGAGCTGGGGCCAGCAGGGACCCCGGGGCTGTGTCCTGGCCACGGAGCCCAGCTCGGGAAGAGCTGCCTGGAGAGCCCGGCACATCTGTCAGCTCATTGTCTGGGCGCAGCACAGAACAAAGAGCGCAACAACAGGAAAAAAATGCAAAATGCGTTTAAAAATACCCTTTCATTTCCCTTTTTGCCAGAAGCAGAAGTGCTCAAATAACAGAGGACAAAAGCCGCTCTTGCAGAGCTTCCAAGAGTTGGGAAAAATAAAAAGTCCTGCGAGAAGGACTGGGTTTAGGAGATTTTCCCCTCTCATCCTGCCCAGGCTGGGGAACCCCCAAAGCAGCCACAGCTGCTCCCCCTAAAGCAGACAGTCCCAGCAGTCCCAATCCCCTTGGGATATGTGTCCCAGTTTAAAAGCAAGCTTTCAGAAAGGTATGATGCAATTTTTTTCCCCTCATCAGTATTTTTCTTCTGCAAATTCCTTGGCTCGATGGAATATAATAGGGGTAAGGATTAAAATCTTAAAAAAAAAAATTTAAAAATAAGGAAAACATTGCAAAAACTGTTTGTAGATTTAAGAAATGATTGTACCCAGCTGAAGGATATGAATGTCCTGTCACTACTGATAGACTCCTACAGCCCAGGGGTTACTTTGCTGGTGTTCCATACCAGGGGATCAAATTTTATTTCCCTCTGAAAATAGAATTTTGACTAACTCAGAATGGAGAGGAGCTGCACGGATGGAACAGTTAAGGGCAGAGTTCATGGCTGGCTGAGCTCAGGCCTGGTAAAAAGCTGATGTTGCACCTGTGCTAAATATTTTATCCTTCAGTTTGGCTCATTTCTACATAAACATGGAATTTTAATATCTGTGTAAGCTCTGTCCTGGAGAGAGGAGTTCGATGATGGGGTTAAATGAAATGCTTTTTCTTTTGGTTAGGACTGGGAAGGTGCTTGAAATTAAGTCCATTTAGAGAGCTTTGGTAACTTGATGCCCTTAATTTATCTCTTTTTTTTAAAATTTTAATTAGTCGAGTTCTATGATTTTAAAAAAACCCACAGTGAGGTTAATATTGTGATGTTCTTCTAGATGGGCAGCAGATCTGGGAAATGGAAGCAACGGTGGACAAGGACAAGAGCCAGCCTGTGAGTATGATCCGCCTGTGTGCAAGTAAAGACCCTAGAGAATAATTAAATTATTCTGACAAAAAGAGCGAGTTGTACAGTGCCCACTCATTTATCCAGCAGTGCTGCTGCTTTTATCAGCATTTTGTGTGTTTTATTCATAGCTGAGACGTCTCTCTGCAGGTTCAGCACCGAGTGCAGGAGGGATGCAGTCCCTAGAAAGCAGCTTGCCAAAAATCTTCTGGTCTTATACCATGTGCCCTTTTCGCTCACCCCCTTCTTTAGAGGAGTGATGTCCCGGTTTGAGACAAAT
>VYZT01007596.1:301-22234 GCA_013400735.1 Pomatostomus ruficeps | reverse complement strand
GGCGGCGGTGGCGCGGGAGCCTTTCTCCTTCTCGCGTCCCGCCGCCGCTTTGGGGCGATCGGAGGAGAGAGGCCCGCGGGCGCCGCCGGAGGATGCGGGGGAGCCGCCGTCCAAGGGGCTGAAGCGGAAGGAGGAGCGGGAGCGCTCGCCGCGCCGGGCGGCGCCGCCGGAGAAGCGGACGGTGGTGCTGAGCCGGCCCCGCGGCGGGGCCCTGTTCGGCCGCACGCTGGAGGAGCTGCTGCGCAGCCAGGCCCGCGAGCAGCGGGAGCGCGGGGAGGGCCCCGAGGCCGAGCGGGCACCCGCCGAGGAGCCGCCGCCGGCCGAGGCCCGGGAGCCCGCCCGAGAAGGTGGGCGGGGGTCTGGTGGGGGCAGCGCGGCCGCCCGGCTGTCTCCCCGCTTGCTGACCGCTGTGTTCTTGTCACAGATGCGGCCCCCGCCGCCCCTGCTCGCCGGAGCCGCGGCAGCGAGAGCACAGAGGGGCTGGGGGGCCTGCCAGCCGCCGAGCTGACGGCCGTCCAGTGCAAGAACATCCCCGACTACCTCAATGACAGGACTGTGCTGGAGAAACACTTTGGGCAGTTCGTAAAAGTTCGTCGGGTCATGACCAGGCGTAATAAAAAAATGGCTATTCTCCACTTCTTTGACCATGTGAGTATCCGAAGTGGCATAGCACTTGGGAGTGTTCAGCCTGGAGAAGTCTCCAGAGATACCTTGGATCCCTTTCTAGTGTCTAAAGGGGGCTTACATTAAAGAGGGAAAGCAACTTTTTACAGGGACAGATTGGGAGAGGACAAGGGTAAACAGTATAAGCTAAAATAAACATTAGATGTTAGGAAGAAATTCTTTGAAGGTGATGAGGTCCTGGTACAGGTTGCCCAGAGAAGCTGTGGCTGCCCCTGGATCCCTGGAAGTGTTCAAGGCCAGTTTGGACAGGGCTTGGAGCAGCTTGGGACAGTGGATGCTGTCCCTGCTCAAGGCAGGGTGTGCCGCTGGATGGTCTTTCAGGTCCCTTCCAACCCAAACCAGTCTCTGATTATCTGAAGACAGACTGAAATCTGAGTGCTTGGCGTGGGTCCAGCACTGATGAAAACTACACTCCTGTTTGTAGAAAATCAACCTTTTTTGTGGAGACCAGTTCAACTGATTCAGGTTAAAATACAGCAACCAGGATTTTTTGGGAATTGGTAAATGTTTCTGTGGCAAAAACTGCACCGTGCATTTCAGTGTTGTGATGCCGATAGGTTTCCATGCTCTGTTTTTGTTTTCTTTCAGGCCTCTGCCGCTCTTGCCAGAAAAAAAGCTAAAGAATTGCACAAGGACATAGTAACATTTTGGCAAAAGAAGAAAACAAGTAAGTCTGTGTTTCCACACTACTGGATGATGTATAAATAGCGTGCCAGGTGCTCTTTTTTTTTTCCTGATGTGCTGAGAATGATACCTAAATTATCTCCGTAATAGGAGATACCATGGTTGAATCCTTAATGCAGTCATACAACGGCAATATGGTGATGTTCAACTTTGTTCTTCTGTCCAGAAGTAGGATGTTCTTTGGGGATGTAAGAGAACCCAGTCTGAAATGCCTTGCTGCATGCTTCAGGTCACGGACTGGGATGTGAGCTTCCAGCTTTCAGGAAAAAGTTCTGAGAACCAACATAAGGAAAGTGTCCTGAGAACCTCTGCAGCATCTGCTGAGGTTGTTGTTCTGTGTATCAACAGTTAGACAGTGTTGGAACCAAGAAAGAGAACAACCTGCAGAGTTTAGAAACGGGGAACCTGGATTCCAGACCCTGCTTGGGATTAGGGCAAGAGGAGATTGTTCAGTCCCTGGGGGAATACTTATACTGTCAAGTGCTTCCCTTTCTTTAGCTCCCTGAGTGCAGCGTGTGTGCCCCTAAGGTCCTAGCCTGGGGGTTTGCTTCAGCGGCAGCAGATGAATGGTTCACCTTAGCCTTGACCAAGCACAGCTTTGCCTTCCAGAAAACAAACAGCTGCAGAGTTGTCTCCCTGAGAATTGATGTCTTGAAGCAGCAGGTCTAGGGCTGGTTCTCCGCCTGTGTCATTTTATCATGGTGTTATGTCTATGGCAACACATGTGGCAGTGTTCTGAAATAACTGCTCTGGCAGGGTTTAAAAAATCCAGCTGGTGCGAAAATTGTCTCTGGGAGAAGAAATTCTCCCTTCCTGCAAGTGTTAACTCATGCCAACCTAAGTCTAGGCTTGGGTATGTGAAGTAACTACTTTCAGTAGGAGCACTGGGAACTGCGATTTACGCAGGTGAAATGGATTTCATATCCCGTAGGGAGTTATGTCTTGTGGATTATATTCCAAACCTGAGAGAACTTTGATTCAGTTGAGGATCAGACTTCATGTACTGGTAATTACAGTTACTGCTAAGTGATGTTTTCTTGAAAAATACTTATTTATGGAGCAATTACCTTGATAACAATTGGTCAAAACTTGGTACAGCTCCTAGTGCAAGTTGTTGTGGAAGTTTTGCATGCATGTACAAAACTGGGAGTCTTAGTTTTCACCACCACCATGGGGTCAAGGAAGATCTGTTGTTCAAACTTCTTGGCAGGTACCTGGTTTCATGTTTGTGTCATTTCAGGTCCAGCAAAAAGAGAATTTTCATCCAAGGAGAAGAAAGCAGGGGAAGATGAAGGAAGGCAAAGCACTGAAGAGCAAAGTTTTCAGCATTCCTCTCTTAGAAAACCTTTAATAAGATCCTCTGTTGGCAGTGTCATGCCTGGGAGGAGGTATGTCCTCTCCTCTTGGAATCCACCTGGCAGGAAAGGGGGAGCACGGAGAAAAATGGTGATCATTGTGTGCCAAACAGTCACGTTCTCTTCAGGGAGGGCGCTTCCCTTCTTTTCTGGTCTATCTGAATTAGAAACACACAGCTCTCACAGTTTGTCAGAAGGCTATTCAAAACAGCTTACTAGGGTCTTGCGTTGGTCTCTGGATTTTGTTCGTGAAAGCTCTTGCAGCATGAGGCAGGAGGGAAGTGAACAAACAGTGCAGAGCCCTGTTCTCAAGCAAGCAGTTTCCTTTGGAGGCAATTAGAGTTCTGTGGAATGAGAGTCTCCTTTTTGGAGTAGTTCGGATCATTGTCTCCCGTCAGGTGAACAGTCGTCCAGGTTTGTGGCAGTCACAGAAGTGGCAAGGTTGTCATCTTTCTCATACCTCAGTGGTGTGTCTAGTCTGACAAAAGTAATTTGGTATGTGTAGTCATACAACTGTAAAACTAGTAATACGTTGTGAAGTAATCGGTATTGCTTGATTTAAAAAGTGTGGTTTGTATCTGGGCCCTGTAAAATCTTTAATAATTTCTGTTGCTATAGAAAGGATGTTGGGTTTATCTGCGCACCAGCAAGTCAGTTCCTAGATTAAAATACAAACTACTTTGCTGTACTGATGCAAAATGCTACAAGAGCCATCCATTTCTGTCCCCTCTAAGACACTTTCAGTAATACCTTTCCTGTTGCACAAAGGTGTTGCACATTCTCCACAATGCCAGAACTCTTAGCAGCATTGTCAGGGCAGTGCTGAGGATTTAACCAGATCAACTCCCAGTGTTGATGTTAGCTCAGAACAACCTTAGCACATCCATACATTGACACGTTTCCCTGTCAACAAAATACTCATCTAAACAGATGCTGGCATCCTAAAGAACAGTGAACTAATTAAGACCAGTGTATGCACTAATGTATTATTATTGACAAAAAAGTCTTCTGTTTTTAGTTCTCCAGCAAAGAAGCCTGGCCTCCGAAAGGCGCTGCAGTTTGAAGCAGAGATGCTTGATTCCAATTCTGAAGGACAGAGCTCAGATGGCTTGGGAGTTTCACTGACATCTCTCAGTAACCTGGTGGGATTGGTGGCTGAGACATCTGAAGAGAGATACCAGCTCTTGGACCAGAGGGACAAAATCATGCGACAAGGTAATGAACACAAGTTAATGAGTGTAACATCTCCTCCTCTGCTGGAAAGAAGTAAGTGTTTGGGTTTTGTGGCAAAGCTGTTGTGATATTATGGAAATGGCTTTAAAGTGAGTTTAATGTTGAACGGTCTGTAAAATACTCTCCTAGTGCATTGTTTTTTGTGGGTTTTTTTTCTTGTAAAACACACAAATCTGTTTTACTTACTGCATATGTGATTTCTTGTGTAAAAGGAAGGGCAGAATATCCATCTTCTGTGAAGGAGGGCACATAGGGAGATCTGCATCTCTACAGTCTCTTTAAAGAAAGTTACCCAAAGCCTTAACTGCATTTCATAGAACCACAAAATTGTTTGAGTTGGAAAGGGCCTTAAAGCCCACCCAGTCCCACCCCCTGCCATGGGCAGGGACACCTCCCACTATCCCAGGGTGTTCCAACCCCCAGCCAACCTGGCCCTGGAAACTTCCAGGGGTGGGGCAGCTACAGTTTCTCTGAGCAACCTGTGCCAGTGCCTCTAGTATTTCTCTAAATTCAAACTATTACAAAGCTGAGAATTATTTCAAGAAATGTCCTTTTTTTCACAGTGCTGGTTGTAATACCTTCCATGCAGTTCTTGCAGTTTCAAAACTGATCCTACTTCTAATTTAAGATCTTATTTTTAATATTGACAAACTTCTTGTCCACCCAATGCAGAATTTTGAAATTGCTGTGCCTTAGGACACAAAACATTTGGTATCTTTTAAAGTCTTCTTCAGTCTTCTCAGCAAAACTCTTAATATGTGCAATCCTTGGACAGGCCTCGGAGCGGGGAGAACCCCTTCCTTGTTCATTTCTGACTATATCTCGGTTTGGGTACAGCCTTGCACGCTCAGGGCTGTTTTGGCACATCCGGGTGGTAGCTTATTGTGAAGAAAAAAACCCAAAACCCAAGAGATGCTTAGTCTTTGTTCAATTATTTATTTTTTTTCTTAGCTCGTATAAAAAGGACTGATATTGGCAAAGCAAAAACTGTTGTTGGCACTTGCCCAGACGTGTCCTGAAAAGGAGCGTTACATGAGGGAGACAAGAAACCAGCTCAGCATCTTTGAATTGCTTCTAGGATCTGACAAGGTATGAGATTCCCAGGATATCAGTATTCCTGATGCTCACTGGAGCTGTCAGTATTGTTTAGCTGTTTACAGAGTTAATTCTGGTGCAAAGATTCTGTAGGCTGTTTCATTATTACCTGTCAGTTCCCCATTGGAAAACAAGATTTGCTTTTTCGCTTTGTCATGTCTTTTATTTAGTTATTTAGAACTATAGTTTTAAAGCTATAATTACGTATTACATGTCATTACCTATAACTATATGTTGTCTTGAAGGCTGTGAGTTGGAGACTAAGTCAACACTTCAGTAGTCTGCTCCTTACTGAAGTTAAAGGCGTGGGTGGGATGAAATCCTCTTTACTGCTGGAAAGTTGTACATGCTTCTTGGGTTTTGATTATTTTCCTCACATCTTGCAGGTGGATCACGCGGCAGCAATCAAGGAATATAGCAGGTCTTCAGCAGATCAGGAGGAACCTTTGCCCCATGAACTGAGACCCTCTGGGGTGCTGAGCATGACCATGGACTATTTAGTGACAAATATTATGGATCAAGGAGAAGGCAACTACCGAGAATGGTATGACTTTGTCTGGAACAGAACTCGTGGAATAAGAAAGGTAAGCATTGTGGATGGAGACGTTTGATGATATAAAGCAAAAGATCCCATCACGCTGTAAAAAAAGGGAAGCAAAAAGCAATAGTTGTTGAAATGTTTTGAATTGCAGAGTGACTGAAAGCACAGTGAAATGGGTTTTCCAGAGGTAGTGCCAGGTGACTGCTCTTCACCTGGTTTAAAAATGCATTCTTTGTCATTCTGTTAGGATATAACCCAGCAACACCTCTGCAACCCGTTGATGGTGTCTCTGATTGAGAAGTGCACGCGCTTTCACATCCACTGTGCTCACCACTTGTGTGAAGAGCCCATGTCCTCCTTTGATGCCAAAATCAACAATGAGAACATGACCAAATGCCTGCAGAGCTTGAAGGAGATGTATCAGGACTTGGCTAACAAGGGAGTCTACTGCAAGAGTGAAGCAGAGTTCCGAGGTTATAACGTCTTGCTGAATCTCAACAAGGGCGATATTCTTAGGTGGGAACAAGACATCACTTGTTTTCTCTCTTTGTCTCTGGGAAGAATTGAGTTTAGAATTAAATCCAGACAAATTGTAATGCTCCTCATTTTAATTCCGTGCTGTTGCAGGTTGCTGTTGAATTGTGATTGTTCAATATTAAAGCAAAAGTTTTGTGCCTGTCTTTTGTCTCCACAGAGAAGTTCAGCAGTATCATCCAGAGGTTAGAAACTCGCCTGAAGTTAGATTTGCAGTTCAAGCTTTTGCTGCATTAAACAGCAACAATTTTGTGAGGTTTTTCAAGCTTGTGCAAGCAGCTTCCTATCTGAATGCCTGCCTCTTACACTGTTATTTCAACCAGGTGAGGGAAAAGACGGATATTTTTTGAAGTATTAACAAGTAAGACAGTCTGGGATTTCGAGGGAAATCTTACTGGAAAACTGGGTAGATATTGAGTCTTAAAAATAATATTTTTACTGCTTCTTCAGAAATGTTAAAAATTTATCAGGGGCTTTCTGCTGTGATATGAAAGGCAAATACTGAAATGCTCTTTTGGGCATTTTTTTTTCCTTGTAATTTTGTACAAATCGATACTTCCCTGAAGAATAATTGAGAAGCAGAGGAGCAGGTCTCAGAGTCTTGCAAAGCAAATATGAGCCTGCACTTGCAAAAGCCCTTGCAAGGTGTTTTTTATGCACAAGAATCACAAGGGGATATGCTCAAAACAAATGTCATGAAAGAGGAACAGGAACTAGAAAGCAAGTGAACAGAATTTAAAAAGAAAGTTGGAAGTCTGAATAATTGTGTGAATACTTGATGGCAAAGTACTGGTGTTTTTAAATATGATTTTCATGTTTATTGTATGCTTTATAGTACATTTTGGGTTCTTTCCTAGCAGTTATGTGGCTTTTTATTTTCCCCCAGATTCGTAAGGATGGTCTCAAATGCCTCAATATTGCCTACACTGTGAGCACCCAAAGAAGTACAGCGTTCCCCTTGGACCACCTGGTCCGCATGCTGCTGTTCAAAGATTGTGAGGAGGCAACTAATTTCATAAGTTACTATGGCCTGAGTGTATCAGATGGGTAAGTGTGAGGAACTCGATGCCTGGAGGCGTCAGACTGGTGCCAAGCAAAGGCGTAATGTGGGAGAGCTGCTCCTGAAGGTTGGAACCAGAGAAGGAACAGGCCAAGCACAGGGGATGGGGTTTCAGTAGGAAATGAGGATACGGTTCTGCTTTGTGGGAAACTGGCATTATAGTGATGCCTGTAGGGTGGGATGAAGCTGAACAGTGTAAACCAGCTGTTAGAGGATGTTGGAGGACAGCAGTTCAGAGATAAGTGTCTGTCATGGAAATTCATACATTGTAAGGAATGTTCATCCAAATGTGGAATCTTGAAAGACTGGAGAAGAAAAAAACCCCTCAAGGATGCCAGTTAATGGTCTATTCCTGTCAACATTCTTTTCTGAAACAGTAAGTTTCAGAGCTGGAAGCCTGTAGGCTGCTGGAGCTTTGAGGATGTACTCTTGATTGTTACTTTTGTTTTTCCCCAGGGGTTACGTGGAGCTGAATCGCTCGGCTTTCCTGGAGCCAGATGGATTACCCAAACCACGGAAATCCCTGTTTGTCAGCCAGAAGCTCACTGTCTCTGTTGGGGAGGTTGTGAATGGGGGGCCCTTGCCCCCAGTGCCCCACCATGTGCCCGTGTCCAGCTTCAACGGGCAGAACAAGTACATTGGTGGAAGCACCTCTGTGGATCAGGCTGGCAGTAGCCAAAAACCCAGTGTGGAAGCAACAGGTGAGAGCAAACCTGCACTTCAGGTACTGCTCACTACCAAGTCAGCTCTGTGAGCAGGTTTATTTTACAGAGCAGAAACTGTTCTTGGCTCAGAGATTGCATGGAAATTCAGATGTAATGAAAGGATTACAGTTTAAATCATAAGAGAATCACAGAATGGTTTGAGTTGGAAGGCACCTTAAAGCTCATCTAGTTCCAATACCCCTGACATGGCAGAGGTACCTTCCACTAGACCAGGTTGCTCAGGTGTATTTATGTATCCATAAAAGCCAAGAACAACCTGATTAATAAAATGTATTTCCCAAGTCAGGAAGTACGCTTTTGGGCCAAATTTAGCAAACATAAGTGAAATAACAAATGTTTGACTACTGCAGAAAGCCAACTTCCCTTTGCAGTTTGCATGTTTATTTGCAGCTGTTTGTTGCCACTGTGTGTATAAACATGTGGGTTTTCAGGTTAGGTGAGTGTGTGCTTTTCTGCCCTTGCTGGAAGTACAGATAGTGTGTGTAGGTGCCAGGTGTGCCTGACTTAAAACAGTTGCTTTGTTGAAAATACATGTGCTTGGTACTGGGGGTAATGTGCATTTAAATTTTTAAAAGTTTTGTATAAAGCATTCATAAATATAAATTCGTTTCTATGATACATTTTTAACTTTAAGGCAACATGCTGCTGTTATGGATTTATTTTATGACCTGCTGAGTTTTATCAGACAAGCCAGCTTTTTGAAGATAAGATTTGCTCCTGTTTGTGACTAATTTGGCTTCCTTAATTTTTCTCCTCTCCCCTCTCAAGAAGGAAGAGTAGAAAGCAGAGGTGTGGATTTAGAGGCCACAGCAGCGAGAGTTCAGCCCCCAGCTCATCTTCTGCCCTCACTGTTGCCTCGTCAGCTGGTGCCAGTCCTGCCTCCTGCACAGCCCATCTCCCAGCCTGCTGCACAGCCCGAGCCTCTCCCGTCAAAGCCTCAGCCTGGCTACTCGGACATGGTAGGGGGAAGTGTTTGGGAAAGATCTGTCAAATATAATAAGAGGTAACCAAGTTCTTAGGGTATTTAATTTTTCTGGAATGTGCATGTATGTCAAATGAGACATGACAAAGTTTCTTCTTGTGGGTCCATGACCGTTAATGCTGGGCCTTGAATGTGTACCCTGTGTACCTGTTCTGTTTTTCTCCCTCCCACACAAGTTTTTGTGTGCTGATGTTGAACCAGTCTCAGAGTGTCTGATTGCTTTGTACAGTACAGTTACCATATTCTACCTAGATAATGGCACATTTCAGAGAATGTTAGGCGTGGTCATTTGGAATTAAATCAGCTAGAATGAAAGTCTAAAGTAAGAAAATAGGAGTCTCTCTCCTTAGTTTTGATTTCCTAAATTGACTTGCCCATATTTAGTACAAAAGGCTGCTTTTGTTTCTGGGCTGTTACTAACCTTTGAGATAGTCTAAATAGTCTGAAGTTTGCAGGCTGTTGTGTTTGGTTAAATTGGCTCAGTTTGTAAGCAGAAATACAGACGATGCTGTGAATTGCAGTCAGTTAAACAAGGCTGGAGAGCCTTACTTACTCCCAGTTTAATCCTAAGAAGAACTGCACCTTGGTTCAGCTGCTTCCTATGCTGTGTTGCAGGACGTCGCTGAAGTGGTGGATGGGCTGGTGCACGACGTTGTCAAAGGAGAGTGCAGAGAAGTGGGCAGAGCAGGAGCAGCCTATGTGGCTGCTGCCATCTGGTAAAGAGCATTTATTGCTGGTTCTCCTGGAGGCTGTCACCACAGCTGCCCCTTGCCATAGCAGCACCATATGTGAAGATGGTAAAACTGAGCACTGCCAGGTCTGTGGTGGCGACAGTGCTACGGTTGCAGGTGAAGGGAAAGCAGATCTTTCTTCAGATGTCTGTCACATCCCAGCTCTAGCCTAAGGGAAGGCTGACCCAAACCTCTGGAAGCTTTGCCTGGCAAGAAAGCTCTGTCATGGAAGGGAATGTGCCCAAAGCGGGACAAGAGGAGCAAGCGCAGATCTGGCTCTAACTGTGCTTCTGATAAACATTTCCTCTCCGGGGCAGTCAGTGGAGTCATAGATGTGGGATATGACCCACACAGTTGTTATTCCACCACAGTTTGGTGTGCTAAATGGGGACAGCTGACCCAGACTGACTAAAGTCCATTCCATGTGATGTTATGGTCAGCAGTAAAACTGGGTTAGAGGAAGAAGTTGGAGATCTGTGGCTTTCAGGGTGGACATTGATTGGATACTATGGCACTCCCCAGGCAGGCCTGCTAGGCCGAGGGCCTGAAGGAGAGCCACACAAGAACACACACACAGACGCAGCAGGAGAGAGAGCAGGAAGAGAGAGGGCAGAGCCCTCCGACTTTATTTATATGTTTTTACACATCACTGTGGATTGGAGGTAGAAATCACTACCTCCTATAATCCACTTGGTCAAAGTATTTGTCAATCATATTTCTCCATCCGGTATACCGGAATTTGTAAACACAGATACAATTTAGGAAAACATAGATAATAGAGAGAAAACAAGTCATGGCCATGAGAAAGAATCTAACAAGAAAACACTGAACACTGCAAGTCAAGGCAACAGGATACTGCCTGGGCATTGCTCTTCCCATGGGAAGTTATGACTGGCTGCATTTACTTTGCTTGGTGGGGGAGTGGGGTTTTCCCTTTCTGTATTACAGTGTATTTATTTTCATCCATGAGTTTTCCTTTTTTCTTCCTACTTTCTTCCCTGTCCCAGTCTGGGGAGGGGAGTGAGCCAGTATCAGTGTGGGTGCTTGGCTAATGGCTGGAGTCAGCCCACCACAAAGAGCAAGGTGTGGCTGAGAAAAGCATAGACCTGGGGCTCTGCATGAATACCTGACTTTGAAAAGAGGTTTGCTGTTTTCCACAGTGCCTCAGATGCCACCGTGGAGGAACTCGTGACTGAGGTGACGGGGGAGATCCTCAGAGAAGTGGCTGGAGGTGTGCTCAGTGTGGAAAGGCAGCGTGTCCAGGAGGAACGGCGCAGAGTGGAGGAGGAGAGGTGAGGCACTGCTTTGGCTGTGGGGCAGGGTGGGGCAGGGTACACCCCGGACAGCCTAAGGACACTCGGTGCCAACCTGAGTTCTTGTGCCTCCGCTCAAGCCCTGTGTATTCCTGCCACAGTGGCGGAACAGTCTCACCTTGAACTCCCCTGGTATTGTGCAGGCAGGGCTAAGTGCACATTATTCTGCATTCTCAGGTGATCTGCTAGTGAGCATTTTGGTGGCTTCAGAGCCATTGTGAAAATGGTGGGTGGGAATTTTAGGAAGTTTTATTCACCCAGATCATCCAGAAAGAGACGCGCATATGCTGTATGCAGGAACTTTTCCGCGTGAGTGAGCTACTTGTTTGGTAGCTTACTGGGGTAAGAATAAATAGAATCCTAGAATGGTTTGGTTTGGAAAGGACCATGAAGATCATCTGGTTCCAAGCCCCAGCCATGGGCAGGCATGCCACTCAGTAGATCAGGTTGCTTAGGCATAAGTATTTCCCTCAAAAAACCCCACTGTCATCTGTGTTTTCGAGGGAAACCTGGCTCCATGCAAAGCTGTTTACTTAGAAACCAGATGGTGGGGAATCAATTTTAGGTGAATTAGCTGTTTGGCACTGCGTGTGGTGCTTGTGTAACTAAGCATAAGGTTTGCCAGTGTAAATTTCTTCACTTGTGTAAATCTTTTCTTGGTCCTTCCAGGCAAAAGCAAGAAAGAGAAGAGTTAATAAAGCGGTTGAGCCAGTCGCTGGTTATGGAATTAATGGAAGAAGTAATAAAGGAGAGTGTTGAAGAAGCTTCAACCAATGAGTTAAGGTATGTACAACATGCTGCATGCTGGTGTTGGCTTTCCCAAAGGTTTCCTAAATGTCATGATCTTCCCTGTTTGCATCTCAGCTAATTGAATTGGCATTTGCTGGAGATCTTCACCTCAGCAGAGTCTTGGTTTGTTTCATTTGAATCCAGATGTGCCTTAGAGAGAGACCGGCAAGCCCGAATTGCCCGGTGTTCAGAAGAAGTGTGTGACCAATTAATGGAGCTCTTTCTGGAGGATGAGATTTTCCAGACTGCCAAGGAAACCCTTCAGGAGCTCCAGTGTTTCTGCAAGTACTTACAGCGGTGAGTTACCACCCTGGGACACAGCTGCTTCTCTTGGGAGCACTGGCATGGAGCAGTTAGTAGAGATGGTACTACAGCTGTGTGGTGGTGTTGAGACTTTTTTTTCTGCCCTATCTCCATGATAAGGTGTCCTGGTTTTTCAAAGACAGGTATTTGCTAAAGAAGGCAGAAGCCTCCTTTAGAATAGGAGAATGTAACCCCCTTCCCTCCGAATTGGCAAAAAGTTTGAAGTCAAGGGGCTTTCAGGCAATGGTATGAGAAAAGAGGAATAACAGTCCTTTACTAATATATATTATATATATATATATATATAATGGGGCAGGCAAAACAACAACAATGGTAACCACAACAAATAAGAATAGACAAACTCACAGACAGTCTCTTCCTGCTTTGTTGGCAATTCCGCTTTGGTGCAGTCACGGCCACAGCTGGCAGGGGCACTGGTGCTCCTGGTGCGCAGGGAGGGGTGCGATGACTCCCCTGAGAGGGGAAGAGGGGGCTCGGGGATCCCGAGTTTCCTTCCCTCGAGACACTGGAGTGGACGGTGGAAAGCTGGTAGAAACATGCAGCTGGAAACAGAAGCCCACGGTGGAGGAAGATTCTTCCTGGAGCTCCAAGCAGTCTCTCTCCCTCTCCTCTCAGTGTCCAGGAGCGAAGAAGCTACCCTCCGGCTCTGCTTGGCTCTCTTTTAACTTGTCCCCAGTCCCAGTATCCCTGCCCCCCTCCGAGGGGAAACAATCCCAGCTATCAGAGAGTCCAGATAACGGCTAGCCAGCCACACCCATCTCAGAATCACCTCTTTGTCCCATCTTAATCATCCCCCATTATGGCTTTCCAGTAACTGATCACTTGCCCATTATACCCCCCCAGCAACTTGAATGGGGAAAAATTCCAAGACAGAGAGACAAACAAAAAAAAGTATCCCAAACCCTGACATAAGGGTAGACCTTACAGTCTTAGGACCAGCCTCCGCTAAATTACTGTACATGGGGAGGGGATCACACCTTGTAGTCAGGTAATGAGCTTGGTAGGAGAGTCCAGCTTCATTCTGCCTAGAAACTTGCAGTAGTTTTTCTTCGTATTCTCTCTGTTGATCACTGGTTTTCCTGGACACGTGTTCAGTGTGTTGTGGTCATTGTGGTGTTCATTATACAAGTATCTGATGACAAAGGTCTGCAGAAGAGTTCATCTATGTGGCCTATTTATCTGTTCTCATCCAAAGGTGGAGGGAAGCAGTGGCAGCTCGGACAAAGTTGAAACGTCAGATGAGGGCATTTCCAGCTGCTCCCTGTGGCATGGACTCCAAACATCAGCTGAAAGCACTGGCCCCCAGTGCAGAGTGGCCTATAGCCATGGAGAACTTGTGCAAGAGATTCGTAAACCTAGGGAATGGAGGAAAGCTGGGAATCTCTTGCACGAGGTAAAGATACTTCTAGTGGCACCAGCTGGCAATCTGGTTGATTTTTGGAAGATAAGTTACCAAAAATTCTTGCATTGTGAATGTTACTAGGTTTGCAGAACTGTTTGTTCTTAAATAGCCCCCAAATGACTTTCTCCACAAATGCCATGACCAAGACTGAAAATCCAAATATATTCTTCTATTAACAGCAACTTTCTGAAGCCTCCGTAATATTTCCCAGGCCTCAGTGTTTCTTAGATTTGTTTAATTTACCAGTTTTATACCAAAAAAATATAGCCAAGAATATTTTTTTTCCAGATTGAACTGGCTGAGAAACAAGACAGTGCATGAAATTAAAGTTCAGCACTTCTACCAGCAGTTGGTAAGGTAGGCTGGGGTTTGGTTCTTCTTTTCTTTAGAAGCAAGCTGCAACAGAAGTGCCAGAGATACCAGAAATGGGCAAAAGGTATGGCTAACCATGCCTGAATGTCCACTTGCAGCCTTGCTTCTGGGAGTCTTTTGGCATACGGGGAACAGGAAGGTCATAGAACCATTGGACGGTTTGGGTTGGAAAGGACATTAAAGATTATTTTGTTAGTTCCATACCCCTGCCATAGGCAGGGACACCTTCCACTAAATTAATGAAGCTGTTGGGCCAGATGATCCTCTTGGGTGTAATTTTAAGGATGTGATGTGTATTATGGGGTGTGATTTTGTACCTGGATGGGATGGGGCCTGGAATGGGCTATGGAGTAAATGAGCTATCAGTGACCTGGCTTGTGGCAGGAAAATATTGATTGAGATGTTTGAAGTGGCAGCAGGAGGTCTGGCTTCCCATGGCTCCTCATGCTCTCCAGTGGCCTGGGTGTGTGTTGGATCACTGGGGAAGTGAAGCAGTACATGGGTGCTCCTGAAATCCCTGGAGCAAGGCTCGTGTATCAGACTTAGCAGCTGCAGCTCCTGAAGGATGAGCAACAGATCTAAAGAATTAACTGAACAGTCACTACTTGCAGTATTGTAACTTGTTCAAGACAGTGCAAGACAGACATTCCTCAGATGGGAAAGAGCCCTGGGGTGGATCTTTTCACCATTTTTTTTGTCTTTCTTTAAGTGATTTAGCTTGGACTCCCTTGGATCTCATCTCGTTAATCACAGAACATATTCCAGTGCAACAAGAACATGTTTTTTGGAAGGCGCTCTTGGTTTTGCCCAGTGATGATGAATATTCCAAGGATGATCCCAATAGGTAGGTTAAAGAATTGTTTGCTGGGTCCCTTTCTCAACAGGGCAGACTTCTTTTATTTAGGTAGAAGAAGAGTAGTAAAACACAGTCCTTGATGTAATTTTGCCTGTACCATGTCAAATTTCCAGTTTGTTTCTTTTTCTTCCAGAGCACTCTAAACAATATAGCTGTAATTTATTACAGTGATCTGTATTGTCTAACATTGTTTAATTCATTTTGCTCATACTGAAAACAAAACCTTGATAGATGATGATAATTTCATGAAAATTTATAGCTATTTATTAGGGCTATTTATCATAACCTAAATATATAGGATTATGATAGATTGTGGTATCTTAGAGGTGCTGATACTAAAACCCTAAAATTCTAGTTTTGACAACAAAACCCTCTTTTTGTTTGCTAGGATACTGATGGACTGGTTGAAAGCCAAGTTTATGGGAGACAAAACCTGTGAGAAAAATGCTTCACATACAGAAGGCAAAATTGAAACACTGACGTTATTTAGTTCTCCTGGCATGCAGGGGAGCAGAAGCATTAAAGTCAGTGTGTGTATAAAGGTAGGTGAGAACAATTTCATGATACCTAAGAGGCCATAAAAGCAGGGTGGGCTCTTTTCCAGTGGATATTGTGTCCTGTCAGATGGAGGGAGATGATGCTGGGAGGGACAAGGTTGTTGAAAAGGCCTGAAAAATGATGGATTTTTTTCTTTGTTTTCATCAGTGGAGAAATATCTTTAGTAGTAGAAACTGAATCATCAATTCCTGGTCCCAAAGCAGGTGCTAAAGGGCACTTCTGTGCTCGGCTCATCTATCAGACACATCCATGTTGGCCTGACCACAGCTTGTCATCTTAGGTTGTGTAGAGCTCCTGGAAGAGGATGTCAAGGCTGAATGGCAGTGACAAGAAAGTGCAAATTTCGCTGTGAAAATAGCTTTGTTTAGCTACGTCACTGTTGTAATCTTTGTTGCCTGTCTAGGTGGCACATGGTGCCCTCTCTGACTCGGAGCTGGATATGGCTGAGACACAAAAGGACTTGCTTGGGACCAGTGGCCTTGTTCTTCTCCTGCCCCCCCGAGTCAGGAGTGAAGATGTTGCAGAAGATGACGTTTACTGGCTTTCAGCTTTGCTGCAGCTGAAACAGCTGCTTCAGGCTAAACCTTTCCACCCCATAGTTCCCTTGGTGGTTCTAGTCCCCAGTCAGGAAGATGAGCCCGTGGAGAAAGAAGTAGAAGATGGTATGTAATTATTTTTCTGTCTTGAAACAATGAATGTTTAGGGCTGCCCCAAATAGAAGCGTTGTGGCTAGTGCAGCCTTAATTACATCCAGTGAAGGGAGAGGCTGTGAAATACAGCACTTCCTAGAGCTTTCCTAAAAATCTTGAGGCCTTAAGAGCTCACCAGTTTTGGCTTCCAGTTTTCCTTACACACAGCATTTGATCCTGGGAGTCTGTGGGCAGAGAGGGAGAGGAGGAGCAGCAATGCAGTGAACGTAATGCAGGGCATGTGGTCCAAAGATGTGTGTTCTTTCTCTGTGTATATGATGAGTTTTCTTATTTTTAAGGTTTGATGCTGCAGGACTTGATTTCAGCCCAGCTTATTTCAGACTACACCATTGTAGAGCTCCCAACCTCTGTCAATGACCTAGAAGGCACCAGAAGGGTAAGAACAGCAAGATGCAAGAACTATTTTCCATTATTTGTGACTGTTCTGTTTTCACTGACCAGAGATCAGTGGTGTCTGCTAACAAAAAAAAAAAAAAAAAAAAAAAAAAGAAAAAGTAATACTGAAAACCACACAGAGACCAAAATTCATGGATTACCTAAACCCACTTTTGTATGCCCTGCCTGTGTTGGTGCCCAACAGAAGAGTGCTGGTGGTGGGTAAACCTTTTTATCCTTAAGCTCTTAGTCCTAAAATGCAGAGGATCCTTTGTATCTCTTCTGGCTGCTGTGAGATCACCCAGAGCTAGCCCATCTTGGTGGATGGGACTGACATGCCTCTCTCTCATGTTCTGTACACAAAGAGGATTGTACAGATCTCTCCCTGAAAAGCCCAGAGTGATGCTCCGCCACAAACCCTCACCATTTAGGTCTGCACTTCAAGGACTGCTACGATCAGACATGATATAGTCACCCTGGGCTAATTTCTGTCAATCTGTCCAATTTTTCCTGGGTAAGTTTTCAACAGCCCCAGCATCCTGCAGCAGTGAATTCCACTGCATACCTATACCTCGTGTGAACAGCCTCTTTTTTGTCTGCTCCTGAGCCTGCTGCGTGGGAATTCAGTTTGTGGCCACCTAGTTGGAGTATTATTGTTGCAAATACTGGTATGATGATACCTGATTTATTTGCCTTTTGCTGCATAATCTCTTGGATAGTGTTATTCAAACTTAGGGTTGCAGGATTGAATCCTTTGTGTCCTGATCACTGCAGAGCAGTTTCCAACCCTCCCTCTTCTGTGTGTCATAGGTCTCTGCAGCTGTGGGCTGGCTGGTGTCCCAGTGTCCTGCCTCCCTTGAGCTCTGCAGCCAGACCCTTCAGGAGTACATTGAGGATGGGATTGATGGAGAATTTGGCAAGCGTTTCTACCACGACAGGAAGGAGAGGCGTTTAGCTGGGCTGCCATCCCAGGAGCCTGGGGTCATCATAGACCTCTACAACAGCGTGCTGCAGTTCCTGTCAGATGTTGCATCCTCAGAGCACCTTTGTGACTTGTCTTGGCCTGTCACAGAGTTTTCAGAAGCTGGGGGTAACAAGGTGTTGCCCCACCTGCAGTGGAACTCGCCAGATCACCTGGCCTGGCTGAAGAAAGCTGTGCTGTCCTTCCAGATCCCATACCTAGATCTGCCTCCTTTAGGTGGTAGGTACTTCACACTCTAATATCTTCTTGGCGGCATGTTGTTCTCCAAGATATGCCTGTGCATATCTGGTTCTGTCACAAATTCTTGCAGTTTACTATGGGTGTTTTTGTTCCACAGCTCCTTGGCGTCCTGTTTGCCATATGATTTTTCAGTATGTCTCTCAGATTGCAAGTTCTTCCCACACTCAACCACTGATCCAGTCCCAGGTGGAGAATCTGCTGAGCAAAACTTACCAAAATTGGAAAACCAGAATAACTGGGAGCTCTGATGAAGATGGACCTTCTGTTGATGAGATCCCTTGGGATTATATTCTGGCAGTCTGTATTGATCATAAACTGAGAGACTGGAAACCACCCAAACTGCCTGTTGCTCCAGGTATTGTGTCCTCCTGCAGCATGGATGATGCTTCTTTTGTGATGGTATTTAAACATTGCCAGTGGTGCCTTTACACGTGGCAGCAAGTGATGTGTAGCAGGGAGGGAGCGTGGTCTTGCTGTGTTCTGCACACGTGTCTTCCCTTTGGAGTGTGTGTTGAGTATTGGTCATGGCTTGACTTGATCCTGAGATTACAAATGTGTCTCTGGTCAGAGTCTTTCAGCCCTGCTCTCCCAGTGGGAGAGGGTTTGCATTAAGCAAAGGCCAAGAGTTACCCCACAGAAGCTGTGTCAGCAGGGAGGGCAGGCTGCCACAGTTAATTATAACTTCCATTGATTAATGAAGTTTGTCCCAGACTCTGTTTGAAACCTGTTTGAAAGTGAACACTTGCTTTTCCCCCACATTGCCTTTTTAATGCTGAGCTTTTCTTCTGAAGGAGAGAACCTGTGCAAATGATAAATGTTGGGCTTGGGTTTATTCACAGAAGCAGTAAGTAAAGATGGTGAGATTCGTGTGTACTTCTTCAAGGAGCATTTAAAGAACTACATTGTGCCTTTCTCGTGGGATCAAGCCAGGCTGCGGACGCAGGAGGAGACCTGGCAAGGTGACGAGAGGTGAGGTGGCTTCCACAGTGCTGAAAACCATCATTTGGCATCCTCCCCGAACCTGTACATCTCCCTAAAATTATGTACAAAGCTGTGCTGAAACAGGGTAGGAAGTAGATTTTATTTGTACAGGGTTACACAGCTCTCAGAAAAGTGGATTGCTTGGGGAGTGCTGAAAGAGCTAAAGCGGAGAAATTACCTTGTGCCAAAAAAAAGCTGCTGCTGAGGCTGTGGAGTTTTGCAAAGCATGGAGGGAAAACAGTGTGAGTCTGATAAAATGCCAGACAGGATGAGGGGGAAGGATGCCTTAGAGCTGTGAGGCATTAGAGTATTTGAGATGTCAAGTCTAGCTCACTTCCCTAGCCTCGTTCAGAGGGAAGCCACTCTCTTCCCTCTTGGAAGCTTAGCTGCAGCTCTGCTGTGTAGCAGGTGATGTTTGAGGTGAATCCTCTGCTCCCATCGGATTAGTTCCTCTCTAATCCCTTGCACAGGTGGTGGTGTGTTGGACTCTGGCACAAGGGCAGTATTTCTCCAAATGATCGCTTCTCACTCCCCGCTATTTCCAAGCTTCAAGCTAATAGGGAAGAAATCAACACACTCATACCAATTCCTGTGTTTTTGTTGGTTTTTTCCTCCTCCCTTCAGGTCAAAAATAAAATCTCCCAAGTCTTTTAAGAAACCCTACAGCATCTCTACAGTGCTGGGTCAGTATGGCTCTGGCATGAGCATGCTGCCCGGTCAGGAAGTGAGCATTCCCAGCACAGATGAATTCACAGACATGTCCTTGGCCCAGGAACGTCTGTTGGCACAGTTGCAAGTGGAAAAATTAGAAAACAAGAGGTAAGTTCCCAGAGCAGTATCTTTTCCTTGCAGCTCCAGCCCAGGGTTGTATACAGTTTGTAACTTGGATAGAATAGGAAGTTAAACAGCACTAGAAAAGAGCCCAGACTGTCTCCAGTTCCATCTGATTTCATCAAGCACAGCAGTGCAGTTCCCTACTATCTCCTTCTTGCATCATGGGAACAGTTCAGGATGGTAGAAGTTCTTGGAGCTCTTGGGAATGCTTGGAAACTCTGTGGTCAGTCATGCCACCAGAACTGAAGCAGTACACTGTGTACAGTGGTCTGTGTGTTCCCCAGTGTCACAAATGTCAAGTCCTCTCTGGGATGTCAGTTTGTAGCAATGCAGATCACAGTGGTGAAGAACTAAAGCTTTTGAGGTTGGTCCGAGAGGTTTTTGTCTCTTCTGCGTTTCCCATCTGCTGAGTCTCTTCAGTCTGTGTGGCTCTTTTCCGTAGCTCAGTCTTCTGTAATGGATTTTGATAGTAGCAGTGGGGTACCTCAGACTGTTTTGAATATGGCTGTGGAGGTCAGGCACTGCTCACCCCAAAACTCTCAGTGTAACGCACTGGTTACAGGGACAAAGCCAGGCTGACGTCTGACTGGTGCTCTTGCCCTTCCCATCCAGGTTTGAAGAACAGCTGCACCGATACCTAACTGAGGACATGGAGCCCCCTGGGGATCTCTTGGGTCTTCCTCTCTACCTCCCCCAGTCTCTGCTCTCCACCCCAGCTGCCACCTGTTCCTTGGTGAAGAGTCCCATGTCAGCTGCTCAAGAGGTGAGAAAAGGTGGTTCTGAGCACAAGTAACTGAGGAGTGCAGTACCTGTAAAACTTGCAGTGTGAATTGCCTTGGGAGAAAGTCTCAGTCTCATCTCTTTTCCTTCTGTCCAGGCTGGGAGTCAGGAGGGACACAGGTTTCTGGAGCTGGAGCGAAGCCCTGCACTGTCAGACAGACTCAAACACTTGCAGCAGCTCCTCAGAGCCACCAAGGAGGCCGAGGCTGCCTCTGAGCTCCACCTCTCTGCTCTGGTGGACATGGTGGACATTTGAGCTGAGCCGAGACACGGAGACTCAGGAAACAAATCCAGGTCCAGGTGATTGATCAGATGTGCTCCTGGAGCCCAGGCCCCATGGCTACTCTGTGTTCTCACCGCAGGAGAACACCTTCTTGTTCTGGAGCTCATGTGCTCTGGAGCCCTGTGCAACACATGCAACTCATGCGTTGCACAGGGCCAGCGTGTCATGGATGGTCTGGGACTCCCTCCTTTTCTGCCCCACAGGTGTGGAGACGAGTCAAATGCTTTTTCTTGGAAGGCCTTAAATGGCAGTGGTGTTTTTTCTTTCTCCCAGCTCTCATTGTGGGTAAACATAGCTTCATCAGGTTCAGTTGTAGGGTACCATGAGGTCCCTGAGAACATCGGAGCAATTGCTCTCCACAGACACAGTCCCTGAAATGTTGTCTCAGTCTGTGCTTCTTTCATGCAGGAACTGCCTTGCAGCAGCACTGGTTTGAAGTTCCTGTTCTGTTCCCAGAAATGTTAAAACTGTCATTCTCAAGTTGGAGCAGCACTTTGTACTTCTTGTTGCTCAGTGCAAATCCAGAAGGATTTTTGTTCTTCTGCGCCCAAATTCTATTTTATTAAATGTTTACAGTATTAAAAACGGGTGAGATGCTTATTCCACAGATGCCATGTCATGCTGGAAAACAGGATCCTTCTTTCAGTCTTCAGAAAACAGCTATGGAGAAACAATTTTCCTTTTTTTTTTTTGGAAGAGCAGATTGCCTGCATTTTCCAGCATTTAAAAACTTTCGGAAGTTAAAAGCCCCTAGTTTTAGTTTAATTCCCAGTAAATAATATGAAGATGTATGTCATGTCTCCAGTACTCATATACAGCTAAACTTTTTTTTTTACAAAATCAGCAGGTATTTCTCAAACAGAACCTTCTGCCTAGTGGAATATAAACTACTGCACTAAAATCAGTATCTTGCCTGCCCAACCCCAGCTGAAATCCTCAGTAGTCTGAAACTTTCCATTGCCTTCCAAAAAAGTAATTTTACAGTTACTTAAAATACCATTTAATTTGTATTATTTCTTTTAAACCCAAAATAGCAATAGTAGCTTAATGCTAAGTTGAAATGAATTTAAACTGAAAAGGGTGTGCTTTGAGACTGTTCCTTCTCCACGTGCTTTTGTTGCGCTGAGTTTTGTTGAGTTGAACTGGTTCATATGAAGGGAAGCCTGTGCCCTGCACTTGAGGTTCTTAGTTTACCTGGAATTCAGCTGTCAAAACCCAACAGAGCTTTGGGAGTGTGGCTCATGCCATTTGCTGTAAACTGTATTTTGTACCTAATAAAATTCTTTGTGGCTTGAAAGGTGCCTCGTTCCTCTGTAAAGGCTCATGGCACGGGATGCTTTTACTCGGGGGGTGTCTGGGGTGCCGAGATCAGCCTCCCCCCCATATCGTTTACCTGTGGATGGAGGACCCGGGGCAGCAGCAAAATCCCGACGAGGGTGGGATTCGAACCCACGCGTGCAGAGCACAATGGATTAGCAGTCCATCGCCTTGACCACTCGGCCACCTCGTC
>VYZT01007594.1:6778-97431 GCA_013400735.1 Pomatostomus ruficeps | reverse complement strand
AGCCTTGTTTAGATTCCCCTGTAGGCTTTGTTAAAGCCTGTAGTAGGTGATGCAGGGTGCTACTAACATCTGGAAGTTATATCAAACTGATCCCCAACAACTAGGTCTCGTGTGGGAGAGGGGTTTCTGACCACCAGGGCTAATTATTTTATTTCCATGTGTTCTGTGGCCAGGAAGAGCTAATTTCAAATTCTTGGATGCCAATACTAGTTACATAGTCTGGAGAAAACCCTGGTAAGTTAGGTGTATCATCCAAACTAGATGAGTATATTCTGTCTGAATAGATGTCCAAGCTAGGTGAGGTGGATCACCTTATGGAGATGTCAGGGCATCATAGTGGTGCCATAGATATTCTAGGCACATAAGAATTATCCATTTGTTTCTTCACTGAGTGAGTCCCTTTACCTGATTTTTACATGATTACTATAGGTGAGATATTTCCGATGTGTCCAAGATGCACTTGAATTATTTGTCAGTTAAGTGTGCTCACAAGCCATGGTTTAACCAACCATTACTATATCTTAATTCACATGTTGTCCATGTCCAAAATTAGGGACTGATATTAAAAATGATCAGAAATTTGTGAGTGTGTAGATTTAAAAATATAATTGATTAGACTAAATTACATTCCTCTTTGGTACACCTCACCTAACACAGCCTTCCTCTGCATGACACTATCAACTGTGAATTTGTTGTGTATTTGCAATACTTTCACAGCCTAGAAATGCATCGGATAGTTTGTCAGGCTGGTATTGAGACCAAAGTCACTGCCATGAGAACAAGTAATACTTGCATGCAGAGATGCTCCTTTTGAAACAGAGTATTTTGCTCTTGAGATTCACAGGACTAAAGACCTAGTTTTGCTGGGAACACAGTGGAAAGAAGTGATGGAAGAGATTCCTTCTGTATAAAACATTCAGTGGCAGTTTTCAGACACTGAGGACTAGCCTGGAATTCACTGAGTTGCTGAATTTGGTGTTGTTCAGTCATGGACTCAGTTTTGATTTGTGCACCAAAAGTACCTCTGTACTAAGCTATTGATTTCAGTTTGTGAGCTTTTGCTGCTGCTCAAGGAACTTTTCCAGGAGTTAGCAAGTTTGTACCTTTAGCACAGTTATACTTTCTGATTAGTAGGTATGGGTACATTGTAGTTTATAGTTATTGGAACTGCAGAAACCTTTTACTCACCATTAATGGTTGTAAGGGGATTCAGCATATATGGGTGCAATTCTTCTCCTCCATCAATAATCTGTAACATAAAAAACAATAATGTGATTTTAATTTTTTAATATTGCAAGCTTTACTTGTAATTTTTTTTCTTCACAGAAATCTGTATGAGTGGGAGTTTAAAATCAAATGAAGCCTTCAAAACATGTGTTGCACACTTTGGCCATGTACTTGCAGCTTGTTTTACAAGTTGCACCTTCATTTCAAAACTTGAACATGTGGATACCATTTTATGCACAGTGATAATGAATTGTCTTATGCAGTGATAACGAAGTGTATGTGCAATAAAATTTCAACATGTAGGAGAAGTCTATTGACATTTCAAATGTATGGATGATTTGTTTGAACAAGATACTGCAGTTATTAAACTGTATGTGTATATGGTTGTGGGGTTTTTTCCTAGAGTTCCCATCCTAATTTCTCATGTATCGATGTAAACCTGAATGATACCAGTTAATTTTGAAATGTGAGATCTATATCAATCCTTCAGCATTTGCAACGGCTCTACTCTGGATCCAGTTTTTCAATGGAATCTGTCACCTTTCCACAATGATACTGGGTTTTTAAGAGTCACCCATCTTAAAATATGACAAATTTTAAAAGCATCCAAAAATGCAGAGTGCTGAAACAGGGTTGTTTTGGGAGAAATTCAATCAGGAAACAGATTCTACTCAGTGTTTTATGTAACTGACCCTTCAAGGTCAAAATCCTACCTTTAGACTGGGCAAGGACATACGTGGGTGGTAGCTTTCATTTAAAAAAAAAAAAGAGGAAGCACAAGAAGTTGATTAAAAATTTGCCTGTTTATGTTAAAGTTAGGTAATAAATGTTTGCATGTGCCAGCTGATACCAATTAGGAATCATCTCTCTTAAACATATAAATTATAGCCTTCACTTGGTTTGGCAAAAATGGTTTTCCTCTCTAAGGCAATCAGATTAAAAGCTCCAAATCTGACAAAAACTGTGAAGCAACACCTTGACTTAATTTTTGTTCAGGTGACTCAAAATCATAAAATGAGATTTCTGGCCTTTGTATTTACAATCTTTTTTTCTGTCACTTGCTGAAGTTTTTAAAAGACAGTAATTTCAGATTAAAAATTAATCTCTCATTATGAAGCTAAAATAGTCCATTCTGACATTTTCAATGCTTTCTTTCTGAACCTTGAAATTTCATGGGAGGTAGGATCTTTTTCCTGGGTTTTGTTAAAATTTTTATATTAAGTCAGTTCTAGGGCTCACAGTTGTTTCCCTCAAAATTGTTCCCATCATTATGTGTTGAAACTCAGGTCTAGAAGAACATGTGCATTTGAATCTCTCTAGAATATTGTGGCCATACTGTTGTTTTACACATTGTACACATGTTGGAAATCACCACAATTAATATTCCTAGGGACTGCATGGACTTGATTTTTGTTTGATTTGTCAGCATTCTGATCTTGTGTTGTTCATTGCTTCTAGTGGAAATTGCAGATGCTTATAACACTGGAAAAAGAAATCCTAACATGCAAAGCTGCACTTACAGAAAATAAATTATTTATATGGAGAAAGAAAAACAGGGGGAAAACTGTAGTAAAAATATAAGTAAAAATCCCACACTTTTTCCCAGAATTGCTGTTGTATTTTTCCATTTGCTATAGCTGTGACCTATATTAGAGCTTAGAATATAAAGATGGTTTTTATCTTCAATTTGTGAACTTCTATTCACACATACAAATACAAGACACCCAGGAGTGATTGCTTAGAATGGCTGTTCATGATTTTACTCACTGTGTGAGAAACAGTCCCATAGTGTTACATCAAGTATGTCCAAGTCAGTCCAAAATGAAGTGTCCAGTCAAATAAAAGAATCAAGATTACATTCTGTAGGTATGTTATGGCAAGGAAATTGTTCTATGTGTTTCTCATCATATGTCACTGTATCTTGTTATGGTCTATGGCTTCTCCATGTTGCAAAGGGAGCGTTTGAGTTGTTATTGCTTAGGTAAATGGAGTCCAGATAGGGCACTGAGCTAGGGCTGAGGTGACCTGGGCTGCGCACCCAGTCCTTCAAAGCCTTGCTGTGTGATGCCAGACCATTCATTCTCTCCCCCAGTCCTCAGATTTGCAATGGGATGTTCAGCATAACTTCCATAGGTTCTGTACAGCTGCTGACTAGTAGCAATGCTTGATTCCATAGAAATAAAAGACTCCTTTTTTCCCGTTTATGAAGGACAATTCAGCTCTACCTGAGTTGCAAGAGAAAAGCAGCTGTGAAACCTGCACAGCAGTAGTACTGGGTGCATTACTTGTTCAGCAGCCTGAGGTGGGGAGGGCACAAAGCTGCCACATGAGCAAGTAAAGATTTCCAGTCAAGTGAGGAGGCAGAGGGTGCAGTCAATCCAATACAAAGCCGCACGCTAAGTGCCGTCAGTTGAGCTTGAATCACATCTCTAACACTGTTGAGAAAGTAACAGGAGCTGCATTTCATTATGTGCCTTTCTAATAATATCTTTTTTTCTTCCTCCTCCCCAGCCTGCTCCAGAGACAACTGGTGAGTTCTGTTTAGAGATCTATTTGTATGCACAGGAGGCAGTCAACAAAACCAGCTGCTCATAAACATTGCTAGGACAGACACAGATTTATAATTACTGTTATTGTTATTGCATTAATTTTCACACTTCATAAAGATAACAGCAAGGGCTAATGTCGTACCTCACTTGTCTTTTTATTTTTCAGAAATAGACGTAGATGGAGGAATTGATCAAGACATCTTCGACATAAATGAAGGTTTTTCAAAATTCAATTTCTCTTTTAATTTTTTCTTGATAACTTTCATTAGAGTAGTCACAGATCAATACAATAACTGAATGTTCATCTCCTCTTCCCTTTAGCTTTAGGACTACACCTTTTTGAGGGAGACATCAAACTATATGGGGTGAGTTCAAATATAAAATATAAAGCCAAAAATGTGTCATCGATGTAAATGTAAAGTATCACTGGCATGGAAATAATGGATGAATCCTGCTCCTACAAACAATAAATGCTGTTTATGTAACAATAAACTGAAAATGATTGGGGATGGAATTCTACAAAATGTCATAGGCAACAAAGGAGTCAGCAGTATTTGCAGAAACATTATCCAGCATGAGATCTCTTCAGTGATTAGATCAATATTATTAGCTTCTTGTTTCCTCTTTTACATTTGCACTTTTAAGATATTAGGCAGCACTGATCCTCATCCAGGCAGGTTTGTATAAAAAAGAAAAATTCTTCATTTATCTGTACAATATTTCTTCTGAGCAAATTAAATTTACTGAGCAACACTGCAAAACCTTCATCCTTTATGTAGATTGACTAAAACCGATGAAAAATTTAGATCTGCAATACCATGTTTTTAGGCATCTGGCCAGCATCCTTATCTGATCAACTAAAAAAAATTTACATTTGCATCTCAGAAATATATAGTAGGAAACCCCCAATGTATCTTGCACTCTGAAAATACTCTGAAAATAGTGTTTTACTCTCCCTTTTGGGACATATGCCAAATATGTCACTAGAAGCAAGGACAGCACTTGCTAAAGGCACAGAAACAAACCCTTACATTATGAAAAATTTAAAAACTATTAATCTCTGTACAGTTTCCAGGACTTTAGCTCCTAAGGCTTCCTGTAGGAGCTGAAGCTCCTGTGTGCATGCATCAAAAGCTCAGGTAATTTCTATGGAGAAAATGCTGCAGAAGTTGGAAGCACCATTAGAAGGGATTGAGGGGATTTCAAACCCAAACCTCAGACCTCTGAGTAATCTTTCAAGGTTTTTGAGCTCATTGTTTTCCTTTATGTCTTACTTGCAGTTGTAGGTTTGCTTTAGCACTATTGTAGTCCCTGATGCTAAATCACTTTTTACTGAGGACTGCATAATTATTTTCTTTCTTGGATGCAGGAACGAAACTCCATAATTGGTGACAACTATCGGTGGCCCCATGTTATCCCTTACGTCCTTGAGGACAGCCTGGGTACAGTATTTACCCTTCACAATGTCTGTATGTTGTGTTGATTGAAATATTAAACAGAGGTTCATAAAGCTACTGTGGCGTCCTTTCCTCTTCTAATCTAGAGCAGGCCATTTCCCACAGCAGAAATGGGGCTGAATGTGCACAAACAGGATTTATAATCTTGGTGTCTGTGCTGGCTCGCACCTTCTTTCTTGAATTATTATCCTGCTCTGGCCCAGCAGATTGTTTTGGTTTTGAAATCCTGTATCTGAGACATGAAATTCTACCAAGCAGAAGTAAAAAGAGGCCACTGAAGATATTTTTAAGGACAAGAAGCTTACCTGGTCATTTACGTCATCTACACCAGTGAAGGCAAAAATGGCATTCTGACAGACACTTGCAATGGCTCATTGCTGAGGCCCCTAATGTGGTCCAGGGACGCATCATAGTTTGACTCCATCCTTTAAATCTTTGGGTTCAAACTATTCAAGTTGCTTAGAGGAGAAAATGCAGATATAATCTGAACAATTTGAGTCCTGGAGAAATTCAGTGAGGGATCTCTAGCCTGCATTCTGCACTAGGTAAAATACAAAGTCTTCATTTCCTATCTGTTTTATGCTTGTTTGCATAAATCTCAAAAAATTAAATAAATGAATCTACAAAATTAAGACCCTCCCACACCACCCTTTTATATACTCATCATGTCATACTTTATACATTTTCTACAAAAAAATTAAACAGGAACAAAACAAGAGCAAGACACAGTGTTGCAAGGCCCTAATTTATGTTTTTTAGGTTCCTCCTTGGATCTTAATCCAACAAAGAGTCTGTTTATTTTGATCAAAGATTGCTGGAACAAGATCCACCCTTGGGATTTGCTCCATATGGATAATAGTAGAAATCTGTTGACTCAGGATTGACAAGAACACTGTTTGCTTTGCAGAAATGAATGCTAAAGGACTTATCCTCAAGGCATTTGAACAGTATCGACTGAAAACCTGTATTGACTTCAAACCTTGGGAAGGGGAGAAGAATTACATATCTGTGTTCAAAGGAAGTGGGTAAGAGAAGAAATTCAAAATAACTTTCATTCTGTTTCCTTTCAGACTATTTTCATAGCCAGTATTCACTCCAGAACTTGTACTTCTGATTATAATTTTGCATTTTTGTTGTCGCTATTTTCCCAGTCCTCTTTAAACTGAAATTGTCATAGTTCCCAAAACAGGTATTGCCTTAGTAGTAATGAACAATTTCCACTGATATTTATTCTTAAATATAAGAAGAAATCAAATCCTTTAAGAGGTAATTTACTGGACATGGTAAAAGATATCAAAAACAAGGCAATTATGTTCTTGACTGATCTTTGGATATATGGGGTATCATTTTCAGATGGTCATTCTTAGTATACCTTGGCTTTTAGGGGAAAAACAAAAAACAAGGAGAAATATGATAGTTCTCACTTTGGGGCAATGAATTTTTTCGAATGTAACAATGGAATTGCATTTGAACAATGTCACATGAGCATTCAGATTAAAGAGCAATATTTTTAAATGCTGTACAGCACTGAGGTATTTTACTGATGTTTCACTTTATTTACCTCTTTTGATGAATAGTCATGTTATTTCATTTTAAATTTTGCAAAATAAAACTCCAGTGAAGAAATCAAAGTTGTCCCAACTTCCTCCCTTCTAAGACATTCTCTGTCAAAACAGTGCAACAAGAACAAATATATTCTTCATTCTATGCTGAACCATTTATCTTTTAGAAAAGGAGAACAGGGAGAGCTTGATAGCCTGGTGAGGAAATTTGCTTTCAGAAAATAATTTCCTGATATGAGAATTCATTCATAAATGGGAAAAGATTTTCTGATAATAAAAATGTTTCTCTTTCCCTTTGGCTTCTTCTGAGATATTTGTAGCAGATAATTGTTACAAAATTTCTTTGGTGTCTGGCTCTTTGTATTTTCTGCAGTTCATGCTGTACACATGACACTGCAACTCAGCTCTAAAAGATGGACAGCTGGAGACTCAGGGAGCAATGAATTTTCCTGTGCTAATGACTCCAGCTTTTTGAGCTAAACGGAAAACTCATGTAGCTGAATTTTGTAATCCTTCATCCCCTAAAATATGCATTGAATTTGCTAATAATTGTACCTGAAAAGGAACCACAATATTTAGCCTATGGCAAGTAGGAGGCATCTGTGCAATGCTTCATTTATATGTCTATTAAAAATAGATGAGTCATGGTGATGAAGAAGATGAATCCTTCTAGTTGGATAACATATCTTGCCCTCACTGCCTGGTGTGTTGCTTGCCCTGAAGTGTTTCCATCACCTCAGCTGACACATCTGCAGCAGAACTTTTTAAAAGGTTGGAGTTAAATGGTGCAGTCTCCTGAAAATGGCCATCCAGTTTCATTGAGTGAGCTTGGGCTGCACAAAGAAATCAGGACTGACCCTGAATAAACTGCTTTCATTTCATGCCGTTCCTCACTTCTGCTGTAATGGAACGAGATGTAAGCTGGGTAAACCAACCCATTTTTGCTCTGTTGTCCCTAATGTTTTGGAGTTTTTTTAATCAGTTGGGACTCTTCTACGTGCTGACTAAATACCTCAGTCCAGAGGGCACAGTGCAGACAGGCACACAAAGATCCTGGCAACATAAAATTTTACCACACCAAGTAAAGGCTGATAAATCATCTTTGCCTTTCTGATCTTGGCTTGCATCTATAAGGCAGAGGAATGTAGGAGAACTTTTGTGTCAAAAGGATTTGTAGGAGGCCATAAAGTCCTCATCTGGATTACCCTTTTGAATTCAAATGAAGTCAGCCACAAAAGAAGGCAGTTGTCTTTTATTGTTTTGACTGCCCGATGTAAAAATACATTTGTCGTTTCTGGTGTTTGTACAGAGTGTATCAAGACCTTGTACAAGGGGCCCTCCCCCTGTACATATTCTTCATCTATCATTTGCCCTGGCTACTACCAGTATTGTGTTAACTCTAGACTGTGTGCTGAGCAAAATACATGAGGGATGTAGTTGTGAATTACAGAAATGCAGGATCATCAGATGTGGAAGATGTGCCTGAAAAGTTCACAGAAAAGTTTGGAAACCTGCAATGGATGTGCCATTTCTCCTTACTCTTCTCATGAAGAGCAGGATTCATTCAGCAGGAAAACTAGCATGGTGTGGTAGAATCAAATGACCGGGGAGGATCAACAGCATCTCTAGTATTTCCACATGGAAAATCAGGTTTTCAGGGAGACCTCCTGGGAGGCTGCTTCAGCTCTTTGCCACTGTTGCAGATAGTAAAGGGAAACCATGCAGAAATGGATTGACACAGATCCCTGGCTAACTAGCTTGGTGCTGGTAAGAAAAAGTGTCTGTGAGCTGATGTTGGCAATCTGTGATACTATGGGCAGAAAGTTAGTAGCAAGACATTAGTATAAAAATGTGCCTGAAATAAGTGGCATCATTGCCACTGATGGCATGTGTCTATTTACAGCCCAAAAAGAGGGACGGTGGGATTAGTCAGAGCAGGTACTTCCCTGTTCCTCTAGCCTCAGACAGCAATGCAGAAAACATTGAGTCACAGGCAATACACACCTGGGGAAAGCTGGGACTTTCCTCCACTTTCTCCCCTCCTCAAGACACAGATGACAGAAGGTTCTAGGTGCCCATTGCTCTGGAGTGCCACAGCCCACTCGCCTAAGCTTTATTCTCAGTACTGGGTGACACAGTCCATGTATTTACTCCCTCTGTGGCTGTAGAACCACAGTGTTGTAGGCATTTGGCAGACCAAAGGCAAGGAAAAGCTGCATCCCCCTGTCATTTGGATGATACTTTTGCCAAGTGTCCTGGATGTGCCTGTAGCCTGCTGTGCACTGTGCAGCAGCTGTGAAGCCAGAGGTGGCTTTGGTACAAAGTATACCCAGACCTGTGATAGACTTCTGCACAACAGAAGAATCAGTATGAGGCCTTGTCAAGGAAAGACCTTGAAATTATGGATGCTACATATGCTTCTTACCCGGTCTCATGTTGTGATTTTAATGAGTAATCAATAGGCAAGGCCTGTGTTGCTCTGTGGAAAATGAAATACTGGGGAATATGTTGCACTAATAAGTTACAGAGTTTGAAAACACATGGTGTGCTTGTATTTTTAAATTTCTGGGGCGATAGGACTGCAAATCCTATGGCATATTTTGTGCCCAATTAATTTTATGTACTTCATTGGGTAAGTATTGATTTATTTGCTGCATAAAATATCAATTTAAATGTAGCTCTCTGTGCCTGCTAGTTTGTGGACATGGGGTTCCATTTTATTGGCCTGTGCAGATAACTCACTAAATTCTTTCATCCTTTAATAAAAACTTCCAGCACAGCTGCAGTTTGGCTCTTACTTGGGAGTGTGTGAGAGCAGCAAGTGCTCTAGCACAGCAGCTCACAGAGAGCCAGAAGGAAAGGAGCTTGTGAAAAGCACTGTCAAATCCAGCAACCTGTCAGAAACTTTTGTGTCAAAAGGATTTGTAGGAGGCTGTCAGAAGGTAAACACACCATGCAGAAGCACACCTTGCCTGGCAGCCACAGCCCCATGCAAAGTAAAAGGCCAAAACAGTACAGAGAAAAGCAGGCAGAGGAGATAATGTTAATGAACCCACTCCTCCTTATGACAGGGACAGGTTCAAAGTGTGCTCACAGTCACATACTGTGGTCTAGCTGAAAATTGTTAATTTGCATAACTTAATTGCTCTAAATTATGTGTCCACAGCCTTTGATGTTCCAAAGTACCAAAGAAATCATCAGTTTTCTTTCGTCACAAATAGCTCAACATTTTTTCTTCTAGTAGAGCCAGAGATGAGGAACTTCTTGTTCATCAAAACAGAGCTAAGTGTGAGAGGAAGGGATATGATGAAGAACAGATCAATGGAGAAGTGCTGTCCATAGCAAAATGTGATTTCAATGCTCAGATTGAAGATATACCTGTTGAACAGACTGGTTCTGGGGTTCACATGGCATGGGGATGGTGTGTATCTCACAGAGTGCTCTCTCATTTTATGTCAATGCCAGCTGCTGGTCCTCAGTGGGAAACCTCCACATGGGCTTGCAGCAGTTGTCCATCGGACCCAACTGTGACCGGATCGGGACAATCCAGCATGAATTCCTGCACGCCCTGGGATTCTGGCATGAGCAGTCACGGTCTGACCGGGATGACTATGTGACCATCATCTGGGACAGGATTCAGTCTGGTCAGTCGCTCCTCTGCCTTTCCTTTCAGGATCTGCTGTTAGGGGTTTAGCTGTGGAATATCCTTTCCAGCCATCCTTTGGTGGTCACGCTATTCTCTCACCTGGACTGACTTTTCAAAGCCAGTATATCACTAACTTAGATATCAAGGGACATCTGTTTGAGACAGAAATCCTCATTCATTGTTGCTGTGGTAATTCCTTGTGCTACGACAGTTTCCAAAGCCCTAAATAGAGATCTGAATCCTGTTATGCTATGTGTTGTAATGCAGAGCAGCAGAAGAGGATAATTTAGTTTGTTTAAATGAATACTCTAAAAGCAGGCTTACTCTAGAAGCCCTTAATGAAATAAAAATAATTAACACACACCCCCCTTCCCCCCCGCAGCGTGAGAAACCCAGTGTGACCAAAGCCAGTAGAAAATCTCCACTGAAAACACTGGTCCTTCTCTTTCTGCCTGTCTGCTACACCCAGTGCAGGCAGCAGAGCTGAGACAGCAGAGCATGTAAAGGGTGGGCAGGCAGGAGAGACCTTTCAGGGTCTGTGTCACACCAGCAGCTACTTTAGCAATGCAGCTTGTGAGTTGTAAGTGTTGGTATATTTGGCACAAGCCTGAGAGCTGGCACAGGGTTCCTCAGGACTTTGCTCTGTCTCTGCCTCTTTAGCTTGTCTTTGTCCTCTGTGACTTTCAGACTGTTCAAAAACAAAGTTATATACACAGACTTGATGTTTTCCTAACATAGGTAAACACAAAAGACTGAAAAAGTAGATAACTATTAAATCTAATGCATTCTTATTTAGTTGTGATCAATAATCAGGGTTATATGCAATTATGTATCACAGAAAATGACCTAGACTCTGTCATTTGATTTCTGTTATATTTTGCTGACTCTTTAGTGACAAGCTGCATTATTGTTAGACATTTGAAACTGCTGCAATTTTTTTACACTGACCAGAATATAGTTACTGTATTTTGACTGATTTAAATCTTGACTCCCCATTGGGTAGTAAGCAATTGGTTTTTTGCTCATACTCCAGAAAACATCTGTAAAGTTAAAATTTGGAAGCTTGTCTGATGACAACTGTAACTTGTTAATTGTTACCTAAAATAACTAGCAATTAAACACAGAGAATACAGATTAGAAACAGTCACAAATTGCAGCAATTTGAGTGCTGAAACACTCTCTTCACTTTTGGGTATAACAAGCCCATGAAAGTTCACAAGTAGTTTTGCAGGAAAAAATTTTCTGATAGCAAAAACTTTGCTTCAACCAGCAGAAGTCATCAGTGGCTGAAAGAGGAAAGTAAATAGCCTTAGACTGGAAATAAATCTGTTTTACAGAGTAAGTACAAGTAAATGACTACCAAAAAATATTTGGAGATCTGATAGATTCTCTGTCACTGTAAGTCTTTACATCAAAATTTGGTTCCCTTGAGCAACAGACAATCTTTCCTTTTAATTTTGCCATTTAGGTAAAGAACATAACTTCAATAAATATGATGATAAAAAATCAGACTTCCTGAATGTTCCCTATGACTACAATTCTGTGATGCACTACAGCAAGACTGCATTCAGGAACGGCACTGAGTCCACCATCATCACCAACATACCAGACTTCATGGATGTCATAGGACAGCGAATGGATTTCAGCGAGTACGACCTCCAGAAACTGAACCGGCTGTACAATTGCAGTAAGTTTCTCCATTTACTTTATATTATATTATATGCTTCTGGCATTTGAAAGAAATGAGGGCGATACATATATGCTGGACCCATCCAGACACAAGTGAAAGAGATACTAATATATTTGGGGAAATGAATTGTGTTGAAAACACCAGAAATAATGGTACAGCTAGAAATAACAGCCCTCCTGCAGAAACACTGCTGAGTAGCAGAGGTTTCTGTACAATTTTATCTGACCTTTACTTAAAAGCCAGCTTTGCTCAGCAGCTGATTTTTGTTCATCCCTTGGGTGGCTGTTTAAAATGTGTGCTTCTGCACAAAGCCTTTTGTTTTTTCCTTGTATTATTCCACAGCTGCTGCTCAGACACTGCACAGAAATAAGTGTCTTTGCTGTGGCTGTCGTACCTACTCCACTTCCATGGAATCTGTGAGACAGAGTGGGTATTCATACAAATAGGGTACAGATACTGTTATGAATAAAATGCAAGCTTTTTAAATTTTCATGTTTATTTCAAACCTGGTCTCTTACAAAAGTGGTCAAAAGAGTTATTTTGCTCAGGTAGGGTTTATTTTACAAAACTGAATGAAAGTAAGAGACAGAGAAATCTAGATAATTCTATTATCAAACTGGAATACAATTCTGTAATTTTTGCTGCATTATATGTGTCCTGGCACTCAGAAGAAAACTTTTATAATATACCAAGTAGTGAGTACTGGCTTACAATTATATTTTTAAGCCTCATTATACAGATACCTTAAACAATTATCAAACTCATTTATTAAAACAGTGCATTTTTTGAATGTACGGTTCTGGTGAAAATATTTCTATCCACATAGGTCTAAACTGAACACACACTTACATGCAACCTTAGCTTCTAGCACTCATTGCACAGTCAATTAGGCATTATAAAAGTGCTTACAGCTAAGGATGTCTTTAACAGGGGATGGGGTCCTTCTTCCTCTCCATTAATCTTAAATATTTTCCATAATTCTCATGCATTATAGAAATACTTTATGACCTTTTAACTTTATTGTTAACCCATAGGCACATCCCCCAAATGAAAAAAAGCCCCAGTCCTGCTGAAATCAGTGACAAAACTGCCACCACCTTCAGTGCAATCAGGACTCGCCCTGCTCCCCATTCCATCTCTTGGCTTCGTGTGATGTCTATAGTGTGGGTGATATTTGCAGAGACATAAATATTGTCAGATCATGCACCTGTGCCAGGGAGGATGGTGCTTCTCAGGTCCCAGCCCTCACTCAGGCAAAAGATTACTTCATTTGCTGAACATGATTTAAGGAAAAGTTTAAGCTGAATTTCTTCTAGAGGCCCATATGGACAGGAAATTGCATTAAAAATGTGAATCTTGGTTCTTAAATTGAAGAAAGCAACCCACAGCATAAGAAATTCTGACAGATAGTTTAGTGCTGCTCTGAACTCTACTTCATTGCTGTCTTTCAGGCCATATGATAGCAGTAGCTTTTAGTCTGCTTTCCCATTGGAGCATGCTACTTCACAGAATGACCATGGGGTTTCCTTCAGCCTCTGGAAGATAGGACTTGGCACTTATCCCCCATGTGTTGTCTTCCGAGTCCAGTCTTTCACTACATATCAAGGAAATATCTGACTTTTGGTGCAGATGGAATTCACAACCTGCCTCACTTATTGCCCCTTCCCCTGTTTCAGGAATGAATCTCTGAAATACACTGTAAGCTACTGGGTCTTGCTTTTGTCTCTTCCTGTCATTCAGGTCAACACTCCATGCCAGCCAGCACTTTCTAATTGAGGTCATTAGGTTGCTTCCTTCCTGTTTGACCAAATCAGTTTCATGTTTTATTTTGTATTTTGATTTCAAAGAGTTCTTTCATCTAATAATTCTCCATTTTTGCTTACCTTCTTTCCCCAGCAGTCAATATAACATTTGCTGTGAAGGCCTTTCCTTAGTTTTTACAACATCATACTGTTACTCTGTCTTAAAAAATCAGTCATACAACACTTGCAATTACCTTGCAGCCTCCAGAGGGTTTTTAGCTTTCTATGAGGACAGCACTAAATATCTCAGCAGAAGAACTGATTTAGCAGCAGTTCACACTTAAGTGCTTCCCACAGCTACAGCTTAAGTGAAGCATTTGGCATGTTATTGAGGTTGAGTTTTGTGATACTCAAGGTCTTTTTGTTATGCAATAAAACCTTTAAACTTTTAAGCCACAGTATTTTATACATAGTTTAAAAAGCATTTCATTAACATAGTTGTTTTCAAATCATGGCTGGTATTACACAGAGCTCAGACATGGTAAAATGGGAAACAAAAATAAGAACAGGGATAAACCTGGACTGTGCTATCTCTCACCTATCCAGAGTTTGCTTTAGACAGAGATAATATTTCATATGGTGTTCTCCCTTTCATATTCAACTGCACAGTCTTCCTTCACATAATTTTTCACTTGTTATATGAAATACATTGTAAAATTTGTATGACATGAAATATCCACTGGTCCCAAATATACCTTTGCCAAATGGTTTTTTGGTTTTTTTTTTTTCAATACAGCATTTGGAAAATCAAGGTTTGTTTATTCCAGTCAAATAGCTACTGGTCTTCTTTATTTCAAAATAAGCACTCCAGCTGATACATTAGGGAGTTTGTATCAAAGTCTGCGGCCATGTGTGAACTGGCCCAAAGAAAGGAGAGGAATGAATGGGAAGTCTCAGGACCTTTTGACTATAATATGAAGGTGTGTGGACTGGGTTGGTATTAGTGTTCCTTTTATAAATAAAAGATGTGATATGATAATTAGCAGATGCCCTCCTGTGCTTGCTAAGAGCCCAGAGTGTTCCTGATGACATCTTATAAATGTCAGTGTTAATCACCAAGGGTTTTGGGTTCCTGAACATTGTATGTATGAATGCTGATCATATTTGAAGCCACTGATTACTTGGTGTTTGCATTTAGTTTTTCTCTGCTTATGGCTTTGGACCTTCAGAATTAAAATGTGTTATGTAATAGAGATTCACAAATTTTTTTTTTTTTTTTTTTAATGTCGTAGCCTCCTCCCTAAGTTTCATGGACACATGCAGTTTTGAACTTGAAAATATATGTGGCATGATTCAAAGTTCAGATGATAACAGTGACTGGCAGCATTTGTCTCAGGTTCCTGCTGGGCCAAATACTGATCACACTAATATGGGAGAATGCAAAGGTATGAGAAAAAACCTCTTATCTTTCTGGGAAGTGTTTTCTCAGAGGCATGCGAGTTCACATCAAGTTTGGCCTTGTTATCTGTTTATTTTTTGACAAATTGCAGTTTATTTTTTAACTAAGCAACATAAATCTACATACTTAGGGACATCATGTGATATGTTCGATTTTCTGCTTATTTCGGAAGACAGAATGTCCTTATCTTTTCTGATCTGTATTTTAGTCTTAGTGTCCCATCCTGTCATGAGAGTTGTATAAAGTGTTGAACCTCTGGTACAGGCACACCCGATAGACTGCTCCTTTTCTGAATAATTACTCAATAAGTCCTTGGAAAGTAGTAGGATTTTGAAATGTATATTATCAGGGATGAGATGAAAAAGTAATTGACAATCTGTCTAGATATATCTCAACCTGTTAGAAAGCTCCAAGAATTCAGGAGCTTAAACCAGCCCTGCAGAGAGTCAACTGTGAGTTACTGACCCTGGATAAAGAGTAAAAACCCATGGTTTTGAGTACAATTTGCTAGAGATAATGAAATGAGGACAAAAGCTGCAAAGAGAATGGTTCTGCATTCTGCATTGGAAAATGTGAAGAGGTAACAGTCCTCAGTCAGAGACTTGTACAGGATATACCTAACCCTGACCTGGCTGTATCTTCTAGCGTTATTACTATACAGTGTTAAGGAAACCCGTATACCGGGAAAATTCTGTTTTCTCTCCCTTCTGCTGCTCATTTCTCATTGACTTTTGGCAGATTCTGGCTACTTCATGCATTTCAACACCAGTGCTGGAAGAGAAGGAAGCACAGCTGTCCTGGAGAGCCGAATTCTGTATCCCAAAAGGGGCTTTCAGTGCTTGCAATTCTATTTATATAACAGTGGTAACGAGAACGACCGGCTGAATGTCTGGGTCAGGGAGTACACGCCAGCCAATCCAAATGGCACTCTGAGATTCATTGAAGAGATAGAAGGTATGGAACAAAATTGCATTTTGTTTTAATCTATACTCAATACTTTTCAAAGTACCAAGGGAAATTACCACAAAGTCACTCATTTCCTAGTGTTGTGCTTTGGCTTCTTTGCTATCTATGTAACTGATTTGTTGCTGGTGAAATTATACCTGATGGATCCTCAGTCAGCTGTTTTCCTATAATATCATAAATTACCACAAATTTCAAACTCTCACATTATCAAGACAGTTTTCTTGCCAAAATAACTAAAATTCCATGAGCAATCATTTTAACTGTTCTAGAATTGCTGGTATCAATAGCAACTGATGAAGTTGGAATATTAGAGTAAATTACAATTAATAAGAAAGTATAATAAAGAAATGGAAAGTATAAGTGCCCTGGAATACCTAATATACAAGTTTAAAAAGGATAAATAAAATTTTAATGACTTTTTAAACAAGGTTTGAAATGACTTAACTGAAATATATGAGCAGCAGATCATGGTTTGAGTTGTAGTTTGAAGAAGATTGTAGTTTTAGGAGCCTATGGCCTACAGAACGAGCAGCTGAGGTCAGCTAATGGACAAGAGCTCTTTAAGCTAGAATTGTCAAAGTCACCTTATGATTAAATTACTTTCTCAAATATTTAACCATTATGTGGTCTCCATTCCAGCTACACCAAGTTCAGTCTTGGCTGCAGAAGGGTCTGAGCAAGTTCTTTTACTTTAAATAGGTATCATTTCTGGCTCTTTTTGTCCCTTTAGGTTCAGCTGCTGCTGGTGCCTGTTTTTCTTTTCTTTTTCCCATTCTTTTCTTCACCTCTATGGCTTCACCCTCTGTGCCCTCTATGCTAACAAGCATCCTTAATGTAAGTGTTACTAAGGCAGGTATAGACTTCACAGCAATCTGAGCCCTCCAAACTTTCAAACCCTACTTTGAAGCCAAGATTAATTTCTCCAAACTTCCTCCTTCCTTGCAAACACTCTTTTGTGTCTATTAGGTCCCATTCCTGCTTTCTCAAGTCCATAATTGCCTTTGAAGTCTCTGATCTCATATGTGTATCTGAAGAGAGACCCTATTTTGACAAGCTGTGGCAAAACTTTTAGGAATGGTTCAAGATCATTTTTCCCCCAAGCTGTTTCCCTTCACTCATATGAGAATGCAGTCAACAGCCTGGAAGGAACAGTGACACTACAGCCCCTTCCATCCATGGTCTGACATCCTGGCTGAGCTACTCATGAGTTTGAGCTGAACTATTCTGTTCAAGAAGCTTAGGGACAATCCCTGAACCCTTCCCACTGGTCTATGGCAGCTGGGGATTTTTGAACTGCACATAGTGCTTGTAAAAATCCTTTAGCTTATGCAGAAGGCAATTTCATGGAAACAGTGGAGTACTTTTCTTCTTGTTTCTGGGTTAATTTTTTATCTTCTAATTATAACAGTAATGAAAAATGTCAAGAAATTAAGACTCATATTTGAGATCCATTGTGTTGTGTTTAGGGTTGTTAGGAGCGAGATGCATGGGCTCTGTACCTGGGATTGGCACTGCTTGTTCAATAAATGCAGCTGCTCTTCTCTACAGATGAACAAAAACCAGACAGCAAAAGAAACTGTTTTGCTGCACATGCTTTTAAACAGGGGTATTTTACTTTCATTGACCTCACAAGGCCCCTGTGCAGAGGTCTTTCCTTTTGTGTACACTGCTCTTGGAGTCAAGTGGAATTTGCTAGTGCAGGCTCTTTTGGCTGCAGCATCAAACTTGCAGTGAGGTTTTATTGCATGAAGTAGGTTTTGCAAAAGACTGGCTTTAATTTGACCTTAGTACCATTAATCATTTGATGGGTGAATAGTGCTCCTGCATAGGCAAGCTTCCAACAAGCCATTTAAAAATACAAAAACAAGTGAATGAACCAGTCTTGTAGTTCTAGGTTCCCAGAATCCTCTGGCGCATTTTTTTTTGAGGCATATTGTTGTTCAGTTATTTGAATATAACTTGTTCTGAATTTTTTCTTTTTAATAATACAGTTGAAACTATTTTTTGTGCATTTAATTATTACAACATGTGGACCAATTAAATGAAACTTTATTTAAAAATGTAAAAGAAAAAGCAGTTTTAAAACCCATCAACAAGTGTTATTATGCATATTAATTCTGTTAAAATATCGTATTGAGCAAATATGATCTATAGAAGAAATATTCCATCACATCAGTGCCTGTGGAACTGAAAAGTTCTTACATAGTGTTGGTATAGGGTCCACAGACCTGTGCAGTGTTGGACTGTACTGCTGACTCTGAAATCTCTACCCTTGTTTTTCAGGTTCACCTGAGAAATTCTGGCAGCTCCATCATGTTTCTTTGAATGTCACAAGTAAATTCCGGGTTGTGTTTCAAGGTGTGAGAGGAAGTGGCTTATCAAATGGAGGCCTCTCTATTGATGACATCAACTTGTCAGAAACTCAGTGTCCCCACCACGTCTGGCATATCAGAAATTTCACACATCTCCTCAACACAAGTCCAGCAGGGAGAGATGGGATAATATACAGTCCACCTTTTTACTCTAGTAAAGGATATGCTTTTCAGGTCAGCTTGTATGTAAACGGTACCACTGATAACCCATTTAATTTAGGAATATACTTATCCTTGATTTCTGGAGCAAACGATGCTCATTTGCAATGGCCCTGCCCATGGCAACAAGGTACCATGATCCTGCTGGACCAGCATCCTGATATTCGTCAACAGATGTCAAACCAGAGAAGTGTAACAACAGACCCTCTGAGATTATCAGGTTAGTTAAAATCACACATGTAAAACACTACCAAAAGACAAGGGGTCACATCTCCTCTTTGTGTAAATTAGTGCATTTTTTTTAGCTTCTGGAATGTTTCATATGTTGGCAGCAACAATAATATTGATCTACAGACAAGAAAAAATTAAACCTAGAAGCAAGTTAAGCTGGGATTCTGGATTTCAAAGTTGCATTTGCATAAGAAGCAGGTGGATGATCTATTCCTAAAGTTTCTTTCATATGCTCTGTGAGGTTGCATTTATTTCTGTTTTAATGAGAATTGAAGTTTTCCAGAAGGCATGGAAAGAAAAATACTGAGTTAAAAATACAGGCAGTTCATACCAGATAAAAGTGCAGCTATCAAAAAAATCCCTGCCCTCCTTGTCAAAGGTACAGTGGTGTCAGCACAAGCCTCCAGCTGGACAAAGTACTGATTCATATTATGTAATCTGTACTTGTTCAAGGTGTGAGAAGATAAGGGCCGTTGTCCACAATAACTTGGAAAGGTAGTAGTAGAGGTAAAAAGTAGCTCTGAGAAATGGTAAGAATCTCTACAGAGAGAGATATTAAAGAAAACAGCCACATTCAGCAGTGGATAAGGTTTGGATTTAAGCCACAATGACTTTCTTAATTTTGCCAGAAGAAACCATCTCTGCCACTGAATTAGTTTTCTAGACTTTCAGACTAGAAAGGAAGAAAGGCACAAAAACATCCAATACACATTATTATTTAAAAAATAGTATGGTTTGCATTCTTTTTTCTATGACACTGGCTCTACGTGAAAACAAAGTGGGTAATCTAGAAAGAGTTAATGTCCTCTCTGTAAACAAAAGACACACCACACCATGTCCTCCATAGATGTTTGAAAAAACACGTTTTCCCTCTGCTTTCTGCTGTTATAGCCACAGTGCTTAGCCCTTTTCCTTCACTGACCCTGTGGACATGCAGGCTGTTTGCCCTATGCTTCTTCTCCCTTGTTTAATCATATATTGCAAATAGTCCCAGATTCCTAAGGGAAGCCTTGTAACACACACTCTTTCTCTAACCAGAGAGATGTTGGAGCAGGCAGTTCTTTCTCCCTCTGTCAGATTCTTTCATGGACAATCAGGCTCAGCTTTGAGGTTTAGAATAGGGTGTGATGGAGCAGGCATCAGTGATCCGTGATCATTCAGGTTGTTCAAATATCCTGAGCCCCATGTCTACTGCAGGAGATGCACTCTTTTGAGAAGCACTGCACTGACTCATGCTACAGATAATTCATGTACTTCTTACCTTCTTGACCACTACACTTTAAAGAGCTAAAAAGAAAATACAACAGGTTTTCAAGTAACTCTCCAATAACCTCATCTCTAGGAGGTTCTTTTCTCAGTACCTCAGGCTAAACCAAGTCATTGAAGAGCTCCATTGTCTTGTGCCTCTCATCAGTGGGGAGTCTCAGGCAATTGAGGTTTCTGCTGAGAGACAAATCCAGAGTGGTCTCACATACACATTATTTTTTATCTTTTCTTTTTTTTTTCCAGAATCCTCATCAAATTATACTTGGGATAGGCCAGATAAAGTGGGAACTGAAGCAACTTTTCCCAATGGAACCAAATACATGAGAGGTCCAGGAGTTGGAACAAGCGCTTTTCTAACTCATGAGAGACTTAGAAGCCGCAACTTCATTAAAGAAGATGGTGTTTATATTCTTTTAACAATGGAAGGTATGTAAACATAGCTGATACTCTTTACAATGCAGTAAACAGTGTCATATACTAAGTCACTAGTGCTGTAGATATAAATACACATGATGTACTTTGCACATGAGCAGTATTTGAATTATGCCTGTGTCTAAAGTCAAACCATAAGTTTGAATAATTTTGTGAACAGGTGCATGAACAGTATAATTCATTTATCTCATGTGAAGGTGTATAAAACAATGCTAATCCTCTGCAAATTATTTTGAATAGAGTATTTTTGAATAAAACTGTCTGTTTCTGAAAAAAACCTAGTGGACATTTCCAAAGTACATTATGCTCCTGAAAGGTAAAGACTGTTTATCCATTATACCTGTGGACAGGCTCATTGCTCTTTACTATTAGAAATTATTACTAGAATAAGAAGAAAAATAACGTGAAGCAAAGGCTTTATTTCTTGTGGGCTCACCGTGCAGATATATCGCACCTCCTGTCAACTGAGCCGAGTGTTCCACCCATTCGTGTTACGACTACAAGTGCCACCACCACCAAACCTGGCCCGAGCCCTACTGCCACCAGCAAGCCCCCCACTGGCACTGAGAGCACCACCACTGCATCCACCACCACCACCACCACAATGGGCAGCATCACCCAGCCCGAAGATCCAGATGTTCCAGTTTTCTGCCCAGACAACCCATGTGAGAATGATGGTGTCTGTGTTATGGTAGACAGAGCTCCGGTGTGCAGGTATCTGTCCTTATTCACTCTCAAATGCAATTTCAGGATGAGCAATGAGAGTTTCAAAAAAAATAAACCTTTGCTCCTAATGAAAAGAAAGACAGACTGTAGCTGATCAAGGCAAGTATTTGCAACTGCTCCTATGAGACTGAACTTATGGCCAATTTGGGCATCAAAGCTCCTAACCTCAGCATTTGATCATTTTGAAGTACGCTGCTTGACTTCCCTGTAAATTATATTTTAAATGTGTTTATTATTTTCAGTAATGTATTACTCCAAGACCTTAGAATTCCCTATAGCAAAATGTAGAAAAGTTGAATAAATGTAATTGAAAGAAAGAGCATTTATATTAGTAGAGAAGATTTTTAATACTTATCATGTAGGAAGCAGCATAGACATTATTTTAGAATTTGATTCAGAAATATTGTGCAGTGCAAATTATGACCATGAATTGCCAAAGTGTAGTTGCTCGCCTTTGAAACCAGCAGTGAAAGCTAAAGGATAAAAGATTGTTTGCCCTGCAAGAAGATTAATAGCAACTTTTATTTAATTCTCTGTGGATACATTTACATAACCCACCTGCCTGATAAGCATTGTTCCACCTCTCAAATAAGCTCTGAGGCTGAAGATAGTAACCTTATGATGCTGTGTCAGGGCAGGTAGACCAGGAGAGAGCTGCGAGGAAAACATAAAGGCCAAGAGCCACAAGAGTCAGGATAACTCATTAAGTGTTATATCTCCCATTTAGAAACCTTTAAAAAAATAATTCTTGTGCAACTCATCAGAAGCAGGTCACAAATATGAGTAAATGTCAAGAGGTGGTTCCAATAAGACAAAAATAAAAAATATGCTGAATGTTATGCCTTGTTTCAAAATTATGGAAAGACAACATTTATTTTCTGACATCTCTGGACTGTTGGAAGCTTTAATGCCTTTGTGACTTTTTTTCTGTCCTACAGGAATGTGTGACCACCAGTCAGTTTCCACCCTGATTTTCTGTTGGGAAATGGGTGGGAATGTGATATACCTGTTCAAGTTGAATCACCTGGAGTCCCCCCAGCAGCCAGTATCTTTGCAGTGCACTGCAAACAGACTTGTTTGCAGGGCTGAGGTAGTTCTGAATAAATGGCTTAGACAGGAGCTAGAAAATCAATACATAAGGAATAACCAGGGTTAGAAAGATGGGGTGGGTGTGCAATCAGCAATACTGCATGGATATTTTTTTCTTAATTAGATCATTTGGACCCTTCTGTGCTCACTATAGAATCTTTCAGCGCTGATTGTGGTGCTGGGTAAGGTGATGGAATCAAAGCCTGGAGGTTGTTTTCAGTCCTAAAACTGAATGACTGCCGGGCTCTTAATTTCTTTTCTTACCTGCTTCTTGGGGGAGGGCAGAGGCAGCTCTTACAAGTTCTTTAAATTTGAAATGAAAAAAAAAAAGGCTCTATAGATCAGCTGCAACCAAGTGTTAAGCAGTCAAGAGGATCTGGAATGCATTTAGGTTTTCTGGCAAAGGCTTTCTTTGAAGGCACAACTTGTGAAACAGCAGGGAGCTGAAAGAAGCACATTTAGGTGTGTAAGGACAGTAAGCCACTCAAGATAACTTTAAAGTCCATTTTAAGACAACTTCATTATGCTTTGGGATATAGAAATTGCATCAGAGATGCCATTTTTCTGCAGTAGACCTTTTCACACCTTTAATCTTTAGGTGACAATGCATGTTTGTTCTATTGCTTTCTAGATGTCCAGCAGGTGACAACTGGTGGTACATGGGAGAGAAGTGTGAAAGGAAAGGCTCAACTCGAGAAAATACTGTAATAACTGTTTCCTCAACCATAACTGTGTTTGTTGTAATGCTTATTGTCACCATCACAACTGCAGTGTGCCTTAAAAAGAAATACAGAAAAGGAAAGGAGAATAAGGAGAGCCTTACTCTAGAAGAAGTAAGTATTTTGCCTCTTTCAACAGATACACACACACATGCACACATATCTACATTCACTAAAAAGCAAACAATCAAATCAGAAAGAAGTAAATGTGAAGATTTTTGAATCACCCTTTTGAAGCCTAAATACTCTAGTTTAGGAATTAAGGAGCTCCTCTAAGTGCCACTAATCTTTAAACACCAAAAAACCACTTAAGCCAAAATCTGTTCTCCTCCTCCACCCCCCTCCACTCTGCCCCAATGACAGCCTATATTGAGTGGCTGTCACAAAGTGACAAAGGGGTTGATTTCAATTTGTAATTAAACCATATTTTCTGCTTAGTAGATTTGTATTTCATCTATTGCTGCCTATTCTACTAAAGATCTCCATTAAAATGCCTGGATATGGTGATAAAAAATTCAGCCCAAAATGTCAAAACAGAAAACAAATCCAAAAAAATTTTCCATATGCAAAGGCCATTTTTTATGTAAGGCATAAAGTAGTCGTGGAAGTCAAGACTTAGGGAAAGACAGGGGAAGACAGCAGGTTGAAACTACCTGAATGACAGGATCAGAAGTGTCATGTACTGGATAGAAGAAGCATTTGGACATGTTTTCATAGGAAATTTCATACAGTCTGAGATACATGGACTCTTACTTTAAATAGAGGCTTGTCTTGGAAATAGCAAGGGTAACATAGTTTAGAGGGACTCACAGGGCACAGGAGAAATTTTGTAAACAAACTGAAGAGGAATGTCTTTCCAGACAGCAGAGTTCCCTCTTTAATTTTGTACTCACACTCTTTGTGTGATACCCAATTGTGTTGCAGTACCTCAGTGCAGTGTCAGATACTTGACACTGTTACTTTATGACCTTCCAATAAATAGTTTTGGTTTCTTTGCTAGTAATGCTCTTACATTATGCACACACTTCCCTTCCCTACACACTTTTAAGATGTGGGTTTGGTTTTTTTCCCCCCACTTAGACTAAAACATCCCTCTGAAGATAATGCAAACAAGCATCAAAGATACAAGATGAACATCACTGCAAAACCACAACTACGTCATCATTCTTTCTGATCCTTTTATCTCAACTATCATGATAAAAGTTTGTAAAGTCTGGAAAATAGTTAATCATCTGGATAAAATACTGTGCTAAAGTCAGTGAAGTGTCTGACAGTGCTGTGTATCATCATGCAAGGGAGAAAAATGGAAATGCGTTGTGTGATATGACTGCCTTGTCCTTCAAGTCTCTGTGAACATGAAGAAAACATGGAAACCGTATCCTGAATTTCAGTGAACACAGGAAAGTCTAAATTTGCTATATGATCATCATACAGTTGTCTGTAATAAAGAGGAGCTGGACCCTGTACCCAGCAGTTCTCAGTCCTGCTGCAGCTGTCAGTCAGTGGTGTGAGAGTTTGTGGAGTGTGGTTCATTAAGTTATTTGGTTGTGATCTACTCACTGTAAAAGAAATAACAAGTAACGAGGAAAGTGATAAATGAACCTCACAGACACGCAAACATTAATGAGGAAGTCACAACAGAGATAATAATGAGGATCCAGAATGCTTCAGCCACTGGTTAATGGTCCATTAGAGTAACTACTCAGGCAGAACCCTCAAGAATGTCTACCTGAACAATTATTAACTGATAGGAAGGGAAAAATATGATTAACATGAGTGTTGTGGAAAAGCTGAGGCTGCTTGAGATATGGGCTATCAGAAAAGGCTTGTAGATTTATGTAAAAATTACTATGGGGTGTTTAGGGGAAGGATCAAAAGAGCCAAAGAAAAGTGGGGGAAAATGGGGCCTTTACCTTGAGAGACCCACCTCTCGGGTGGGTCTTAGGACTCATGGATCTCGGTACTAGCACATGGAGAAAGGGTCCTTGCATGGAAGGGTCTTTGTGCCAGGAAATGGGAGGACTGTGGGCCATAGGGCTTGTAGGTCTAAAGAACAGCAGCTGGAGGGACTGGTGTGTGTGTTTTATATGTGTCTTGAAAGGTCCAGGTGCCAGCAGCAGCTGGATCAGGTTGTGTGGGGATGTGTGAGAGGTCTAAGTGCTGGCAGCTGGAGAGATCTGTGTGTGTTAATATTTCTTCAGTGAATTTAATCCTCTCTGTGTGTGTGTGTGTGTGTGTGTGCATAACCCACTAGCAAACTTCAAGCTGGATTAGCAGGTGACTTGAAGGAAACATTTCCACATCTAGAGAACTCAGACATCACACTGCACTATCTGGCAAGCAGAAGGTGACTTGTATACCACTGCCAGGACCCCCAGGCACAGATATGAAACAGGTTTAGAGTCCATGCTAATATTCAAGGGGACTGTGCATGTTTGAGTGTGTTTATGGGTGTGGAGAATGAGGGCACACATTTTTTCACCCGAAAACCTCCATTCTGATTTCCTGGAGGGGAGGGAGAGAACAGGGCTGTGTGCCCTTCTGTAGTTTGGGTAGCATTACAGAGGGGTTGTGCTGCCCATGCGGCTCTGTGTGTGTGCAGCAGCCTGTCCAGCCAGACCCTTTGGGAACCCCTGTGTGTTTGTGTCTCTCAGATCCAGCCTTGCTGCCAGCCAGACCTGCGAGCAGGAAAAGGAGGAGCAGCTGAATCCTTAGGACTGGGATGTAGAGCTCACCTGGGACCATTCCTGGTTGGCTGGGGAGGTAGATCCTGGGTCTGGGAGATTTAGTGGTTCCCTTAACACCCCTGACAGGCAGGACTAATATTCAGTAGGATTTAGAGAAAAAAGTAAGCATGGAAATAAAAGGGCCAGAGGAAACAAAACGTCTCTCCCTGAGGATGCTTTGAAGTGGGAGATGGCAGCCACCATGGGCACAAATCACCACATTCGTGGTGTTTTGGAGGGGGGCTGTGAGAGACAGGAGTGCCAATAATGGAAATGTCAGGTCACACCAGATTGTTGGTAGACTGGTATGTGAGTGTGTTCACATTCAAAGGTCAGCAGCTACTATGATTGCCTGGGATGGGTGTTGATGATCTTAACATTTGTCATGCAATCTACCCTAACTCTGGGCAAGAGCAGTTCAAATGTATGGAAATTTGATGAGGGAGCAAGTCTTCCTCTGAATGCTACTGCACAGCACAAAGCAACTAATGTGTGTTCTTCTGTATCGACAATATGTAGTCATTCTCTGATTCATATTCTCTGAAATGTAGTTGTATTTAAAGTATTCATAGCTGGATTTATTAGCTTTTGTTGGAATCCAAAGATTCAAGAAAACAGCCAGACAAAATTAACAAAGATTTGTCAGAGCTAACAAACATCCTGGATAGGAAAATACCCTACTATAGCTGTCTTAAAATAACTTTCCTTTTTCCACACGTCTTCATCAGCAGTTTTCATGCAAATAATCCTCCAAATGCGCCTTCAATTAAGATATGCACATAGATTTACATGGAGTTAAGAAGACACAAATGAGACTTCATAAATTCCACCCTGGCTACAACCCTTAACATTATAAACTTAACATTATAATTTCAAATGTGAAGTATCAGATTTGTGACTGTAGAGATCATTTATATTTTTGAAATCCAGATTACATGAGATACTTACCTGTACTTTCATCAGAAGAGAGCTTAATACACAGAGCAGTATTACAACATAATTCCAATACGTTGTAGAAGATAAAAATTCCATAGGGTATATCCTGAATTGTTAAACTTTCATGGGAAAAAATTTTAAGCTTCTGCTTATTCATTTCAAACAGGAATCAATGAAGAGCATGATTTACAACTGAATCAGTCCCCGTCAGTGAGTGTGAACAGCTCACTTCTGTAGGGCCAAAAGAGGGATTTTTAAATGTCCTTAACTGACCTAAAAATATTCAAGAGGAGTTAGGTTTTCTTTTAAATTTTACAATGCAGAAAAATTACCAAGGAAATGCAGAATGAGATTCAATATTACACTTTATTGTTTACTGCAAAAGTTATGCTAATAGCTCAAGTTCCCAAACGAATACATTTTTCTTAAAAAGCTGTAGCACAAATGACTTAATGATCTTAATTTTGGAAATGTACATTTAACACATTTACAGATAATATGGATACTTATCCCAGGTCAGATACTGGATTGATTGGTCAGAGAGCTATACATGGGCTTGCAGCCTGGGTGTTTACTTTCCTGGAGCAGGTTTATTCACATAAAGTTTTACTAAAAATCTTTACTGTAAAGATCTCTCTGTAAAATCGCTGAGATAATAATGTGATAGTAAACCCCATCAGTGTTAAATCTGCACCCATCCATTTATCTTTCCTGTCCATATGACACTGTAGTGATTCAGGTTATGATTTGCAACAAAGATTTACTCTGCCCATATGTCTGCTCGGGCACATTCCACTCTCTGCACACCGGAACTAGGGTGAAAACCCTATTACGGGGTTCCCACAATGTGCCTTGGGCTGTGGACATTGACTCCTTAGGTTGCCTGCCCTGCTCCTCATTCAAGAGCAGATCTCTGAAGCTCTAGCAAAGGCCCAGGCCTAAGTGAATGTTTTCTTCTCCGCTCTTCCTTTTCTGGGCTTCAGACTTGCTGTACAGTTGGACCCAGCAGAGTATGTGCACATTATGTCCAGAACTGTGGGCATGACTCATTCCCACTGCTGAGTCTATCAGGAGTCACAGCATGGGCTTAAAAATAAAGTAACTCCAACATTCAAGTCAGTGGCTCAGGTGTGGAATACTAAAGAAAGGAAAAAAAAAGGTGGGTCATGGTTCTAGCTACTTCTTGGTCTTTCTTCAAGAATCTCAGCACTGCAGAAAATCTTTTAGTCACGCCACCTTCTATCTATGCTAAACAGGATACACAGCCTCCTATTCCTGATACAGGCAAACCAAGTCACTGCTATTTGCATCAAAACAGATCAGCTCTGCTCAGTTTAGCTTTTCCACAAGTAGCAAATTACCAAGTCATAATGTCTCAGTCTGGCTGGCACAGCATTGTCTAAATGCAAAAAAGGGACTGACCCTAGACACCAGCCCTCCCATTCCAGCTGAGTGTGTCAGGTGTCTCGTGCCACCCACACGAAGCAGACAGGGTTCCAGGGTGCAGGACAGGAGTCATGACTTGTCATTTTCTTTAGGTGCAATTCAGGACAGAGAAGCAGCTTTTTTTCCTTTTTATTTTCCCCACAGGTCTCCTTATCCACTGCTATTAGAGCTCAGGGTCTTTTGCTAAGACACAGATGCCATCAGCTGAACTACCTTTGATTCTGATAAATAGGATCTTAATTCTCCTCTCGGCCTGCATTTTCAAGCTATCTTTGGGGCTGGTAGTACAGATAGTTATGTCTCAGAAGGAGAAGATAACCAGCAATTAAACTGCCTTTTCTGAAATAGCCAGTGCTTTTTTTCAAATCTAGATTTATGCTTAGAGACTTTTGTAGTATTTGATGCAGTAATGGCAAAATATCTCTATTTTGCTCTGTGTTATGAAATGATGAAGAAATATATGGTGAAGTAATTTTCCCATTTCTTTCAATAACATATATTCTAGTTTATTACAAAAGACAGCCCTAAACTGAGATTTAAGGATGTTTCATGCAAAAAGATTATGAATTTTTTGCAGCAGACATTCCATGTATATGCTTTCCTTGTCTTCTCCCTTTTCTAAGCATCAACAGAAATAACAGGGAAAAAACAATGACTGCAACAACTCTGACTGATTACTACTTACACCAGAAACACTCTAACTGATATCATGAAGGCTGCAAGCAGGTTTACAGGTTTACATTTAAGTTATCATTTCTTTTGCTCATGAATTCCTAAACTTCTCCTGGAGATGAAGAGGTCCATGCTTGATCTATACCTTTGACTTCACCTACTATGAAAACAGAATATCATCAAAGAAGCTTAACTGGAATGTCCAGAACTTAAAAGAACAGAATCAAACCTCATTGTTTCCCAAGGCTGCAATGCTTAATCCTACAATACGTAAATGTGGTCACTCTACCAATGCAATACTCATGGGAAAAAAGAACTGTGTGCTCTTTATCAGATTTGAATCTTATCTCTAAACAATTTGATGGAATATTTTGATTAACTTCTTAATTATAGCCTTTCTACTTCACAGTTACTAATACATAACTAGAACCAGCCATCTTCTGCAAGAGCTCTGTGTATGTGCACTTGCCCTTGATTTTTTATTTTAACACCATCTGGATCTATGAAGTCTATGCTACAAAAAGCCATATCAAAACTTGCAAGAAACACATCTCCACCTCTACATTTTTCTCCCCCATACTTCTCATCATGTCGTGAACACTTGGCTTTAGAGGCAGCTTTCACTCATGTAAATGATATTTGCTTGTTCAGAACAGACCATTATAAATTACATGAAAGTAACATTGCAACTCTAGTTTAGTTTGCTATGAAAGCTATTAGTTTATTAATTTTGGTAGTTATTAAGTTGTTTAATACAATTTGTTCATTAACTGTTGCTCCTTAGAAGAGTCAGGTTTCATTCTGGCTGCTACTGTCATGCTTTCATCACCAGAAACGATTTGTCAAGGTGAGCTGGAGGTAAGGAGAGAAAAAGAAAATTAAAGGGTTGCCTTGACCAAAAGAAAAATGACCATGCTTAAGTCTTAGCAGATGCAATTGAGAGGAATGGGAAAAGAAAAAGCTACTGGGATAACACAGTATGAATTTTCTTAAGGGAAAAAAAGCTCTAAGGAAAAGAAAGAAACTTAAATTGAGATGGTGAATGCCTGCTATGGACCACTGCACGGTAGTCTGTCTGCAGGCTGTGTCTCTCAAGCAAGTTCCTCCTACTCAGCAGCCCACCCATTTGATCTGCTTTTCACAGGCTGCCAGCTCACAGCAAGATCAATTACCACTACATGTGTCCTTTTAAAACCTATTTCCACCACCTTACAGCAATGCAACCTCTCTCACTTACAAATGAGACCTCCAGCCACCCAAACCTAGGACTGCAAAGCCTCTTTGGGCAGCTGTCTCTCTGGAAGGTCTGGGAAACTGACAGACAGTGAGATCCAGAGCCTGCGCTGGCACAAGGATCATGCAAAACAGACACTGGGAGCTGGAAGACTGAGGAAAAACTTGGAGACATAACCACTTCCATTGACAAAGCCATGGTAGTATCTTGTTGTACCAGCTCTGCTGTGTCCCTATGGAGGGCTCCTCCCTGCATAAGCTGGAGCTGGGAGCAATGAAAAAGAGTGGTTCTTGCCTTGGAGGATTTGCTGGAAGAACCGATGGAGATCAAATCTCTGTTTCACATAGACACTGAAGACTGGATTTTGTCCTCCTCCCTTGGAAGGGAAGTCACCATCCCGCACCCAATCCTCCTTGCCAGGAAGCAGGGCTGGCCCTTCCCAGCACTCTGCCCTACACCGGCTTCCCTGGCCAGGGCCCCACAAGGCCACATGGTGGGAGTGACTGCAAGGCAATTTGATTGATATCAAACCTCCCCACTGGCAACAGCCTGTCCATGGAAGGTCTGCATAGCATTGTCTGGCAGCCACCTTCCCCCCAGGAGTGAATTTGAGCTTTGGAAGAAATTTGAGTTTCTGAGAAATACAGATAGCCACAGAAGCATCCATTTTGTGTGCAGTCCCTGCAGCCTCTAAGACATTTCTGAAGTGAAATGTGGGGAAAAGAGAAATAGAGGTTTATTTACTTTTTACTTCCCTGGGGGTTCAAATGAACCAGCCACTCCACCCTTTGTTGTAAGAAAGTAATAAAAAGGCTTTTCTTTATGCCATAATGATACCTGAGTGCCTAGATCAGGTTGTGCCACTTGTTTTCCTAAAAGCAAGTTATCTTGGCTTCCACTTGCCTTGATTTATACCTATTTTGCACAAACCACTTTGCAGGTGTGTCAGATTTCTCTCAGATTACCTGTGGTCAGGCTCACTTGGGTATTTGCTTTCTCACTTATTTCCCACAGCATTTCAATGATCTGAAGGACTAGGACAGGCTGTGTTAAAATGACTTTTTTTTTTTCCTTCCACAAATATTCTTTGGCTATAAAACACTTTCCAACTTCTTATTAGGCATCATTAAAACAATTTTGAGGCTTTGTTACGCAAGCCCTCATGGGCTGGGGTGCAGGAACTCAGGTACATTGGGTGCTGTCTGATGCTCACATGGGTGCACAGTGTGCAGCCCCTTGCACGACAGGAGGGTTTTAAGGCTTAAAAGATGGAAAGTTTGATATCTTTGGAAATGCAAGGCTGAGCATCAGTTTCTTAATCAGCAGTTACAGCTGCTGTCAACTGCCTTCCTGGCAAACCCCTGCTGATGGTGGAAGTGGTTTTAGGGAATGTTTCTCAACACAAAGATCACCTCTTAAAGGGGAAAGCAGAGCACTTTGCCATCTTCCAGCCTTTTGCACACTGATTTTATAACAATGGAAAAAAACCTAAATAGCCTAATAAGCAGTAGAGAAATCCTGACATTTCTTTGCTACCATTCTATTCAGCATACGTGTGAATGATTGAATTGTGCTGAATAACTGGTGCAGTATCTGTGAGTGCACAATTTTCCTTAGTTTATAAAACAGACGTGCTGAAAACTCTCTTTTCCCTCCACTTTGTCTTGTGTCACAGGAGGTGCTGAAAGCATTTGAAATTTCAGTAGCTACTGGTGAAGTAAAAATATTTTTTGGACATCTCTCTCAAAGGTCACTGCGTAAGACACAGTGGTGCACTCCTAAGGGTCTGGATCATCTCAGATCAAGCCATGCATTAGCAGGATTACCCTTGCCAAAGGTCTTTTCCCATCTGTAGAAGGGCTTATTTGTCATTAAACCTCAGACCTCAGTGATATTTAAAAGCACAGCAACTCCATGCAAATACACAAAAAAACCTCTTTTATGGCAGGGGAAATGTGGATCCCAGCAGCCAGAGCCCTGACTCCTTTCCATGGCTGGACAAAAGAAAGGGCAGGAGGAGCATTGTGGTCACCTCTTTCAGATTCAGGGACTGCGGGATGCAGGTCCAGGCCGCTGAACTGGATGTTAGGGATAGTCACTAAATATTTACTTATGATGTTGGGCTAATTGCCCCAGTACCCTGGAATCTTGGTACTTCCATGCTCTGGCAGGAATGAACTTTAATGAGATGAACGTTCAAGTACTTACAAAGTAGTTTTACAATTAATTACCCAAATACTCCCTGGAAATGGGAAATCAGTTTCCTCATTTATTGGAAAGAGTTAAACCAGTATTAGGAGGCTTAAGTAAGGGCACAGAGTAAATTCCTGTCAAATCAGATTGAGAAAAGGCAACCCACGAGCACCGGTTTGCTGATCTGACATTTTGCTGACCCGGTGGTGTCGTTTAGTCCAGTAGCCACAGCCAGGGAAATGCCACTTGGTGGGAGCAAACTCAGGACCTCTGTCAGCGCTGCTCTGCCATGGCCACAATCATTGACAAGACACTTCTTCCCCCTAGGGCCCCCAAAATCCCACAGCTGTTAGCAGACAGACCTCAATAGCCGGATGAAGGTGGTGACAACAGGAGTACCAGGAGTCCCTGATGATGGGTCAGGGGATGCTAACCCTGATCTTGCTAAATCCAAGAAAATTTGGGGCTGTGGTGCCAAAAAATGCAGCCTTCCAGGCAGCTGAATGACATTTACAGCCAGTTTTCATGTGCTATCACTTGATCTTCATAGCAAGTACTTTTTATTCAGTGTTTTATAAGCTCCTTCACTGTGGAAGGAGGAAGATGCCTTTGACAGTGTTCCAGGTATGTTGAGAACTGTCAAAGCTTTTCCTGTTTTCAAGTAACCAAGATCAAAATGTACAAAGATTAAACCATTCACTCAAACCTTGTAAATACCTTGAAACATCTTTACTACATATTTCTTCCTCCTTTTATTTCAATCATTATTCAAAAACACAGCTTCCATATAAATGTCACGAGATGTAATGTTCTGCTTCAGCTTAATGGGAGAAAATTGTGAGCAAATCAAATCAACACTTTTCATTATTCCAGGGACAGGAGCCTGCCATGCTTCACCAGGATTTCCAAAAGCACAGGTCCTGACAGTGGAAAGAAAGCATCAAGAGAAACAAAGCATCATAGAAACATGTACTCGAGCCTTAAAATTCCCAGAGTTGAAGGGTTCTGGTTACAGAATTTTAGTTGGATTTTTTTTTCCCAGCATTTCCCCTCTAGAATACTCCTGAGTCCTTGCAAACTTGGAAATCTTGCAACACTCATTAGCTTCTAAACTGCTTAATTACTTTTAAGGTTTTACCAACAGTATTAGGTGTATTGTGACGGCAGTTTTCATTTCAGTCTCAAACTGGAAGGAAAAAACCAGAAGCTGGCATTTCTAAGGTCAAGACTCATAAAAAAATATATCAATAAAAGAACCAAATCTGTTTTCTTAAGGAAAAGTTTATATTACTTACAGTATTATTGCATAGCTAATACTCCTCTGGACAATAGTGCAACACAGGTGGGTGCTAAAGACATCCTCAGAAATTCTACTATTTCAATAAATGAGATAGAAATGCTCAAAATATACTTTCCTTTAATTTGAGTTCTTTCTTCAGAATCCTCCCAGAACAAATATTTTAAAATTTTTTGCATTTAAGACCTCATTCCCTATTTCAAAGACGCTTGCCTATGTCCCACCTAACTTTGCATTTCATTAAGGGACCAATTTCTGGCTTTATTAAAGCTTTAATAGGCAGTCCTTTGGATTGCATAGTGAAGCAGATGCATTAGCATGTCATTGAGTGCCATTAGAAGCTTGGAACTTTCACAGCCATTGGCTTTGAACTTTCGTGGCTCCACATGTGCCACATTTGGGTACCCAGCAAGGCAATGCAGGGACTGAGGAAGTGCATTGGACAAGGGGTTATTGGGCAACAGATCCCGCCTGGACTGACATGGTCAAAAGGCCACGGCAAGGCCCTATGGGGGAGGCATTTCAAGTTGCCCTCCTGAGGAGAGAAAAGATATAATCAAAGGATTATTGTTTTAGGCTAATCCGGTTTTTAAAGCAAGTTATCAAATATTTGATTGAAACTCTGTAGAGAAACAAAGAACTTGATTTATGCGAGGAAGTCAACACCTCTGCCAAGAGCTGTTGTGGAGCAGGTTAGCATTTGCAGCCAATGTAACTTAATTATGGGTATGAAAACGAAGTGTTTAGGAGAGGAGTCACAACTGAACAGCTACCATGACTACAAGTGACAGAAGTAGAATAGTTCCATCAACTTCAGCAATAAACTGAAGCCCATTCCTGAAATCAGTGGGTGTCTCGCCCGAATGAGCAGTGCAGGATTAGACTCGATTGCACATCATGACAGCACTAGTTAGAAACATAGAACAGATGTCAAGTAAATAGGGAAGTGTGGGACAAAACAGAAATAATTGTAAAAATGTGCCCAAGGATAAAATAAATTGATCCTAAGACACTAACAAACATTCTTGTATAAGGCAAAATGGGTCTTTGTACTGGGTTGGCTTTTATTTTCTTGCTAATATTGCATAACAGAACTACACTGGCATGATGAGGAGGGGGGATAATAAAATAACTTATCAATGCGCTATTAACTCTACATGCTCTTACCTAATAATAAGATATTGATGTCTCTTTTAATGCTTGCCCCATTGTTGAGAACTTTCTCATTACCCTGCAGTAGCATACACAAAATAGCTTTTTTAATATACTCATGACCATGAACATTTGGTGCTAAAGGCTTGCTTAAATGGTCAAAGATACCCTATTTAAGAAACAGCAAACACTTACATTGCACATTACCAACATTAAATGCAATCTCATTATCCATTAGCCAGTATTAGTGCAATTTATATCTTACTTTGGTTTGAGTTTTGCAGAATTTCTTGATCTTTGCCACATCATCAGTTGAGAATGTGGGTGCTATTTCTTTGCTCATCAGTTTGATATTATTAGGAAGCATTATTGTCCTGGGCATTTTCGTGCAGATGCAGAGAAATATCATGAGATTAACTATTAAATAAATACCAGACCATTGTTTACACAATACAAAAAAATAAAATTCAAAGAAATTACTAGGTTTATTCATGTTATTATGGCTCAGCAAGTGAAATCCACACTGTAAGGGGGTTCAATGAAGTTCCAACACCAGTCCCCACAAAGAGGGCTCATGGAACAGCAGGAACACAGCTCAGGGGGCATCCTGTTGTTACTGAGGAGGGCCCAGGGCCAGGTGATGGGAGGCAATTTGTCAAAGAGGAGATGGCTTTAGGTGGAAAGGATTGCTCTCAGAACCAGGGGCAGTGTGGCAGCTGTCTCCGACGGGTACAGGGAGCAGCTGGCAGCAGCTGGCACAGGCCAGGCCAGCTCCTGGCTCTGAAACAGTGGGATCCTTCTAAGTACTGGAAGCCATGCTGACAAGAATTTTTAAACTGTTTGGTAAATGGGATACCAAGTTCCTCTCAAGCCAGTGCCGATGGCAGCCTCTCCCACTGCCATGCCCATCCATGGAGAGATTTATGACCACTTATGTGCACTGGCCAAAAGGAATAGATTTTTCTGCAAATACCTTCCATGTCATATTTGTAATATTGTAAGCAGACCATTTGCTCTTGAGATGTGGGATATTGGGATATTTTGCCAATGAAGAGGAGGAAGATGGATGGCAATTCTGGCAGTTACACAATGGTACGTTGAGCAAATGGGGATGCAATGGCTCACAAGTTGCTTGTATTTTTGTTACAATGCTTGCTTCAGCCTGAGCTGCAGCCAGCGCCTTGAGGCACATAAGGACACAAGGATCTGAGGAGACATCTGCCCAGAGATGCCCACTCTGCACTGAGGGCCAGCAGCTCCCCACTGCAGCCATGGGACCAGACCAGGCAGTGGGCACCCAGCGAAACCAGTGCTACCAGAAGAGCGGGGGAAATGCTGTATTAATTCTTGCCATTAATACTTACTGAGTAAGGAAACCCAACAACCAGTGCATATTGCCTTTTACACAGCTGAGAGACAAAACACAGACTAAGTTACAACAAAGCTTAAATCCAAAATAATTATATTTTGTCACAATTCCTTCCACACAGTCCAAGCTACCAAGGAAGCGAGCTGCCAGCACCCGAGGAGAGACATGATTTGCTCCACAGCTCTCTTCAATCCCAGCGCAAAAACTTCCAAATGTTTGAAACGAGGAGCAAGTAAATCTTTTAATGCTCTCTGAAAAGCAATCAGCTCACCAAACGCATCATTCAGCAGACTCTAATATAAAATAATCAAACCATGAAAAGCTGCTGCAGTAATCTTACTTAAAAATCCTAAATTCCTTTACATTTTGAGGATCTGATGGCACTGACTCCCAGTCATACACATACAGGCAGGGTAGAGACCGCGGGAGCTTCTCACAGCTCAGCTAAACAACCTCTTCCACTCCTTGAGCAGAGGCAGCTTAACTTTATGAAGATTTGTTGCTGCAGCACAATAATCCAAGAGACACAGCTAAATCCAAATTCATTTTGTTTCCAGCCAAATTATATTTTGATGCAGGTCACTAGAAGCTAATCTTTCATCTCTGGTTTTCATACATGAAAGCAAAAAAGAAAAAGAATTTCAGATTAAGCAGCATTTATCATACTAAGTAGAATTAAATCAAATGGAAAATTGCATAAAGAAACTCAGTTAAAACAATTAAATTAAAAAGCCCTTTACCTGCTTGAATGTAATCTTTGATTTTCTCAGAAGAGAAGAGAATCTTATTATTAAGCAAACTTAAAAGGGATCCTGGATTACCCTTTCCCCACTTCCCTGTGCTTGAACTGTCAATCTGTCTTCATGAGCAGACTTTGCTTCCTATCTGTCAGGCAAGTTCACTTGCTTATTCTCACATGCCAGGAAAATTCGAGTTTTCAGTATTGCAGGAGCACTTAAGCTGTATAGTAAGCAGCAGATAAGTCTTTTATTTGTGATTTTTTGTTCATCACATGCATATATAGACAGACACACAGGTGCCTACACACATCTGTGTTCACTCGTATTGCACAGTTTCAGCAAAAACCTGAGCTCACTGGAAGCTAGCCTGCATTTAACAACTTTTTATTGCTGCTCTGACAGCTCCCATCTGAAATAGCTTGTGGTAAGTACTAAAAATGAAGAAATAGCAAAGCTTTCTATAAGACACCTATTGAAAATCATCTCACAAGTATTTCAGCTTAACTGAAGAAATTATAATTCTTTTTTTTTCCTCCAAAAAACTCCAAGACTTACACTACATCAATTAAAAATACATTCATGATCTTGGCTTATGGCAAAAGGAGAGCAACAAGCAGTTGCTGTTATGGAGAACAGCTCTCTGAAAAGAATTTTTCTGATATATAACACAGACCTCAGAGGCTCAATAACACCTTGGGTCAAATTTTTCGTGATGAACATTACCTTAGCTTCTTGGCTGGAATCCCCCCTGGCTTCTAAAAATCCAATTTCATTTTAAGGCAAATTTTGTCTTTGAAATAAATGCAGAAAACCACGCAATAAGGTTGGTTTCATGCAGAACTTGAGAAATACTGAGATTTGGGATCCAAGACAACATTTTCTTTGTTCCTTGGTATTTGGGCACTTTTCCTTTAGATCCCCATGAATGAGTTGGTGCAAGCTGCATCCCTTATCAATTGGGAGGGGCTTTTTAACCAGTCAGAAACAAACATCCCCTAATTCCAAGTGCTCCACACATTATTGCATGAATGTCAAGCTCTGTGAGTACCAACAGTTAGTTGCAACACTTCAGAAAAGTATCCAAGGACAAAAATACCAGAGGCAGAGTCACATACTGTTTACAAACACAGCATACCGACACTGTTATAGTGGTGGCACCGGGGTCTCTGAATGCATCTGTTCCTATAACCTAGATTTTTGCTCAACGCTTGTGAACAAAATCCAACATAAGCCACAGGTAAAAATTTGCATTTTAGCATGAGACTTCGAAACTCATTAGTGAAGAAAGTGACTTTTAAACACAAAACAACACTATTGTGTCTGAAAGCCCCTGAGATGTAAATCATTGGAGATGGGGAAAGCAGCCACGAAAAACATTCTGGTGTTTCCTGTTCCCATTCCCTTGCCATGTCCTTTGCTTGGGGCTGCTGCAAGGGAGGTGATGCCAGGCTGCAACCTCAGGCTGCGGGGCTGCGGCTCAGCTTGCATTTCTTCTTTTGCTGTATGTTGGTCCTTTGTGTTTGAAGATGAAAGGTGCAGTTCGAAAGAGAGGCCCCTCCTGTCTCCTTTAGAAACTGCCTCCTCATCTCTGGTTTTCCACAGTGCAAACACAAGACTTTGAAAAAAGATTTCAAAGCTGCATCTTGTATATGGAAATTCATGGCTTTGGGCAGGTTCATGATCAGGCCTGAAATTTCAAGCTTAAGAACCTGCTGCCTAAATGTAAGTCATTTTACTCATGCTTTGCTTTTCTCTGTTTTTTAAACAGCAGGGGGGTAATTTTATAAGCATTAGTTACCTGCTTTTATACGTGGATATCACCATATTTGATTTCTTCAGGATTTGCAGGCATGGTGGTAGCCAGACTCATGTCTATCTGCAGTGGCAGCTCAGTGGTTAAAGATCTTAGAGGAGGAGGGGTGCAGACAGAAGGAGCAGTTCAGGAGGCGGATGAGGTTTGCCTGGATATGGCAGCAGGGCTCCATGTGGGACCAGAGTTGGGCAGCCACCCACCGCTGCAACCACACCATCACCTGTGGCAAGAGGCACCCAGTCAGGCTCTGAAGTCCAAAAGGTAGCAAAGAAGGGTGACAAAATGAAAGGATGTGTCTGGTTGAGTTTGTAGGTGAAATTGGGAAACCTGGATTTGTCCTATTTATTGGTTTTTAAATGTGTATGCTTTATATCCTTGGCCTGCCACATTCCTGCTGGAGACTCAGTTTCCAAGTCCTCGTTTTTAGCATTGTAGAAGGAGCTCAGATCGAAATGTATAAAATAAAAATGAACATTGTAGAATCTGTGAAATGACATTTCATTTTTCAGTAAACCAGCTGTAGCAGAGAAGAATCAGAAGAAACAGTATGTGCCCTTAGATTTTTTTTAAAATCAGGAAGGAAGAGTTATTGCAAGCCTTACTTGATAGATAAGACAAAACATTAAATATCACTGCCTTTTATTAAAGGAAGCAGAAGAGAAAAACGTTTCAGCAATCAACAATGAGGCAAGAGTAACTGCAGACCTACACAGATGCAGAGAGAGCACTGTGACCATCTCTACTGTGGTTTCACAGATTTGTTATGAGAAATTTCAGAGCCATGAAAATGAAACACCTCTCCTATGAAGACAGGCCGAGAGTTTTGGTTATTTAGCCTGGAGAAGGCTCCAGGGTGACCTTAGTGCATCCTTTTAATAGATAAAGGTGGCTCAGAGGATAGACGGAGAGAGGCTTTTTATCAGGGTCTGTAGAGAGAGGACAAAGGGCAGTGGTTTTAAACTGAAATAGAGTAGATTAAGCTTGGACATAAGGAAGAAATTCCTTATGATGGGACACTGGAACAAGTTGCCCGGAGAAGGTGTGGATCTCTAGGTGCTCAAGGCCAGGTTGGATGGGGCTTGGAGCAACTTAATCTAGTGGAAGGCAGGGGGTTGGATGGGATATTTAAAGGTCTCTTCCAACCCAAACGATTCTGTCATTCAATGAAATACTAATCCAGCAGGATTTTTTCAGTCTTTTTTTAAAAATAAAAACACCCATGTTTTTCAGAGGAAACTGGAGGGCCAGTTACCAGGAGGGCCAATGCTTCATTCATCAGGAGCAGAGGCTACTATCTAGGACTAGTATTTAGGATAGTTGCTAGCTGTCATATGTTTCTCCCACTTGCAGAGCTGCAGTTAAATAAATAAGATTAGCCAAGATATATGCAGTCCTTCAAGGCTCTGCCAGACATTCTGCCAGGTCTTACACTGTTGACCTATTAGAGTTTTGTCCTGCTTTCTGTTTGCATTAATCCACTGGAAACCCAGCCCTGGAGACCTGCCCCACTGACCCCCATAATCTTTGAGAATAATTCTTGATACTGTACAATGGGACAGCACCAGCACAATTAAAACAGTTCCTTCTCATGACAGAGCTTTCGTGGGGTTGGCAGAGTCCTAATGAGGTCCCTGAGCCCATCCATCACCCACTGCAGCCCCTCCAGCTGGTTCCAGCCTCAGCGGCTGTGTGCCAGTCTGACACTGTGTGGCACATACAAGTACTACAGCAGCCACTGCCACACAGCTAGGGAACATGTCTTCACTGCCAGCTCCCTAGGCTTGGCACCTTAGAAATATTTTCTCCTTCATTCCTATTTTCTTCCCTTTTATTCTTCTTCCTCCTACCCCAGACTCCCTGTGAGGAATGGTTTTCATTTAATCCAAGCGTATTTGGCAAGACTTTCCTTTTGTCCCACCCAGGATTCAAGGGCATTTTGAGGTCTCGTTGAGCAATAAATACATATTTGAGTCATATTTCTGTGCTCCCATTGTGGTGTCCTGGTTACCCATCTTGACCTTTCCACCTTTGAAATCTGATGGTGAGAATGGGGAGAAGACACCTACTACTTAAAGCCACTCTTCATGTCAGCTCTTCATTATGCCAAGTAAGAATGAATATAAAATGATTTATCCTGGGGGGAAAGGAGAAATGCCAGATGCAGGCAAGTGAATAAAAATATAAATACTGACAACTTTCAACAAAAATTGATCTTCATTGAGTGTGACAATCACAGGCAAGAGAAAAGAATTATATATACGGAATATAATTAATAGTGAGTTTTTGTGGAACTACCAGGGCTGCTGTTCCCCGAGTCGCCCATACAGGCAGAGGTAGTGGTCAGCAACAGGTGCCAAAGGAATCCCTAAAAATAATGCTGCCATGGAAGTGAGCCTGCTAGGGAAATGGTCCAGCAGCACTGAGGGCCTGAGCAAAATCACCAAGGACAACTGCCCAAGCAGGACCAATTTTATGTTCATTCTGCAACACCAAATCCCATCATATGCTCACGGCACAGAAAAAGGGGAGAACATGGGAACTTTGCCCATGTTTACAGCTTTGAGTCGCCCTGTGCACAGGAGAAAGTGGTTACATGTAACGTGTGCATCTGGTGACATAAAATGTGTTTATACCTGGCCAGCAGAGCGTGGTGCAGAGTGCCCCAAGCTAGCGACGACCTGAACTGGCGCAGTGCTCTGCCACCAAGGACTTCAGGGATTAATCAGCGGCGACATGAGACAGGACGACAGGCTCTGTCAGCACCCACAGCAACTCAAGGACAGGAGTCCCAGTGACAGGGAGGACACGGGATACACCCACCAGAGAGATCCAGGAGAGCTCTAGTTATATTGTACCACACCCAGAGCAGGACGATGTCCCAGATCATTAAGCTCTCGCTTTCCAAAGAGAAGAGAGCTGTGTTTCCAAGTCCCACCCCTGCCTCTGTTCTTTATTCATATTTATAGGTAGCCATGGTGACTAATCAGACAGGAGATTTGTGTCAGGCTTGGTGAATACTATATATAATATATTATAGACATGCCTGGTTTAGAACAGCACTTTCCTGATAGGGAGATGGACATATTTTGATTTGGGCTACAGTCCTTCACTTCTCCTTCATGCACTGAATGCTATCCTGTACTCCGTACATCTTTTTGCTCAGGTTGGAGCCAACTGACTGGAGCATTCAAAAAATTAAATATTTTTCTCTCCCCTCTTAGGAGAGGGGAGCCCTAGACAGACCTGCTCATGGTGAATGAGATTTTTCTTAACTTGTGAAAGCAAATCTGCTTCTCTCTGTCCCTCCCCCCACTCCCCTGTGATGCACATCCTGCCTCCAGACTCACTTCTTTCCTCTCCCGGATGGGAGGGTTGGTGGCAAGTAAACTCCATCTGTCTCAAATCCAACGGCAACCACTGTGTCAGATTCTGCCCACCTTTATGTCTCATAAACACATATTAATGATTCCTTCCATAAACCCTTCCACAACTACTGTTTACTGTGCTGTAGTAAACTTTCTCTTAGCCTGGTATCAGCGAATGAAGCTTCAGCCCAAGGAGATCTGGCACAGTAGCAACTTATCTGCATAACACGTGGATGGCTGTAGAGTTGACATTTCCCTCCACTGCCAGTATCGAAGGAAGTGAGAAGAGGCAACCTGCAACCTACAGCACAACGTTGTTTTGCCTCTGATTTCCTCCCCATCCAATAAATGCCTCAGAGACGTTACGCAAAGCAGGAATATTTGTACATGGTCTTGCACTTAAAAGCATATCCAAATTATAATTGAATACTTTCCTCCAAAACAAAGATAATACGGCTTGGGAAAATAGTGTTTTGGTGAACGTCTGCTAGAGACAGGCAAGCTGTCTGGCAACAAATTCTCTGGGGAAATACACCTCGATACTCTTGCTGAAGGGGAACAAGTGAAATTACAAGACAGAGAAAAGTAACATGTCTTGAGAGGTTAAATGCAAAAGCCAGATTACTCCCCCAATTATCCCAATCTTACTTTGCAAAATTCACTATTTGAGAAGTGCTTATTTCCAAATTATACAGAGATTAGCAAGAGGGTAAGTCAGGGAAATTACTGAGTGTAAACCAACCCTTTTAGATGATACATGCAACCTGACTGATTTAGTACAACAAATTCTGTACACATTTGAAGTATCATGAAAATAGTGTCTTTAATATACAGTTTATATACTTACAATATGTGGTTTAAATTTGTTCATATACATTACAGGGATATTTATTTGCACCTGGTTTAAATAATAATCTGCCTCCAGCCTTTTACACAAAAGCCCAAAACAGCACAGAATTCCACAAAACCCATGCTTTGTTTTATAACGGAAATGTATTAAGCCAAAGTTTTAGGGCTTTTTCTTTTCTTTTTCCCCAAGTGTTACTCTTCTGACATACCCAAAGTCAATCTAAAGAGCTAAGAACTAACATATTTTTAATACAATTCAGAAGATTGTCCAAGTCAAGAGAATCACTCTGCAGATTTTCACACTGAAAATTTGGCTATTACACACAAAAATTGTGAAATCTGAACAACTCCTGGACTATTAGGAGTTTAAGACATAACAAAATGATAACTCATTTATTGCTAGGTCTCAACAAGGGGTCTGCATTTCCCCCCTGCCCTGCCATGCCTGTAAGTAAAAAGGACAATCCTTCTTGTTTATTAGGATTTCATCTGTACCTTCTGGCTCGTATACAGGAATGCTGCAATTTCACAGCATCAGAAAGAGGAACCAGGAGACCTGGGCTAAGCCACAGTCCTCTCACAAGGCTGGTGTTTGGCTTTTAAGTACCATGGTGTAACCCCCTGCCTGGCCTACAGGCAGGACTTGGCTAGCAACCCCTGGGAAGCACACAAGAAGCTGGTGCCAGCGCAATTTGTTTTGTGGGAGGATAATCAAGAAGTTGATTCAAAATGAAAACACAAGAGATAACCATTATTTATAGGCAGGTTTGAAGCATGGCGCATTTTCAGACAGCTTCGCTGCTTCTCTTGAAGCTGCTGTTGTGGAGGGAAGTTCATTTAAGTGGCAAGTAAACCTGTTGTATTAGAAAATACACAGTAATAGTAACTTCAAACTAGCTGAAAAGAACACCTCAAAATACATTTCCCTTCTAATTTTGGATGGACCAAATGTTTTCTGTCTAAGTTTCTAGCTGTAGGCAATTTTTACAATATAGCAAGAATGAGAACGCAAATATGCACTTTGAGTTGCTGTCAACACAGCCTTGGTTAGCCAGGCAGGCAGCAAGACAAAGAATCTTAATCCTAGGCACACTGAGCACTTGAAGGAAACTAGCATTTCCCCTCAAGTTTCCTCTCCATACCTCCCCTACCCAATTTGGTGTCTACCTCCAGAAATGCCGTCATGCTGCCAGAATCCAGCTTTCACGGCTGAAAGCAGCACCAGTCCTTGTGCCAACACATGAGTGTTGCATAGAAAGGATGTGTTTCCTGGTGCAGGACAGAGAGACCGCTCCATACACAATGACATGCCATATTTTTTGCTACCAAAACCCCCAGACAAACAAAAACCCCAAGGATAACACACAGCTCGGACACCGATAACCAAGTAAGCATCAGAGGCCTTACATTTCTTTAATCTGAGGGAATAAATCCAAGGTTAGGACTGGCCTATTTTAGTAGACTGCCTTGAAGATTTAAGTGATTTTAGGCCCACTCTGGCATAATGCTCAATGGTTATGCCTCTTGGCCCCAAAGAGAACCAACACAACTCCCATCAACATGGCTGAACTCCACTACTGTCCAAAACCAGATTGGTTTTCCCCACTGCTGATCTCAGTGCTGTGCTTACCTATTGAAAGGTACCCCTTTCCATAACCCAGGATCCAAAGGCTGAGCCACAAGACTCCACCTGCCTAGTTTGCTCATCACTCTACTGATTTCACCAGAGCAGATACTTCAGTCCAGCTTGGGTACCACAGCAGGTAGATTGACACTAGAGTCACATAATTCACGGAACACAAATGTTAGGAACACCTAAATCCTCAAAAATGGCTTGGAAAATGAAGGCGATGAGTGGCTAAGGGCAAAAGAAAAAGTTAAATGCTAATACATTATGCATAAAAATACGTAAGCAGTGCCAAGCCAGAATGAGACAACTGGAAGGCCATCGAGAGCAAGTTTTAGTTGGAGGTTTTAGCTGTATTTTGATGCACAGGCTCAGCTTCTGCAATTAATGCACATTTCTAGGCCTTCCTGTGGGCCAGTTGCATTTTGGTGCATGCATATGGGATGTTAATGCAGCATGGTCATGAATGCAGATACCACCAGTCTTTTTTCAAGAATAACACTTCAAGCAGGTAAGCAGAGATAACAGAATAGGTGTGAATCCACAGTCAAAGAAAACTACTTTCTCAGGGATGTTAATATACTAGGGGGTGTTAGCAATATTTAATGTTAGTATTACCAAGACTGCAATTTTTTTTTTTTTTAGGTATTTTAGGGGTTTTTACCTGAAATAACAAGCTGAGCAAAACAATGACAAGTACCTGACATTAAAGATTTGGCCCTTTCAAATTTGAACACTCATTTGACACAGTGAGGTTTAAAAGGCAATTGGTTTCAACTTGCATGTGTCTACCAACAAGCATATACATCTGAACAGTATCTGAATTTGATCCAGTCTTATTAGCAGCTAAAATGTTCTAGGATGCTAATTAAAAAGCATTTGGAGAAAGCTATTGATCTGCTGCTTAAAGTATTGACATTACAAAAAACAGGATTATGAACCCTTGGGGGGTTTTCTTTTGAGATATTTGTTGGCTTTATGGTACCACAACACGGCTTTGCTTTCTGGTTGGGAACTGGTGGTTTGCATTACTGAAAGACAAACAATGCATCTTGGCTTTAGTGCAGTGACATGACATGAAATTTGTCCCAACAACAGAAAGGTCTATTTGCTAATAAATTCTTTTTAATGAGTCAATATGGTTGAGAAAACAGGCAAACCTAGCAGTTTTGTCCCTACTCTGTATTTTCTCTTCATGCTCCCAACTATGTGCCCTACAATGGAGGTATTTTTTTATACATCAAAAAGGTAAGCAAGGCAGGTGATAGTGTTCCCCTGGCCAGGGCTCTGCTCAGCAGCAAGTGAAGGTGAAGTTGCTCTAGCACTCCTAGCTCTGACCACTGAAGATCCCGGGCATGCATACTTGCTGAGGAGGAAGGGATAACACAGACTCTTTCCTGAGGACCTCCACAAATCCTTGAATCCAGTGTCCAAAAGCAAGGATTACTTAGACACATTTCAGAGAGCTTTGCCAACTACAAGAAATCCACAAAGTACTATCAAAGGTTAATCCTATACCCAGCCTTTTGTGCAGTTAGATTTGAGAAGTCTCCAGGAGCAGACTAACGCCCACTTACCATCTCTGTGCTCCCTTTTAACTGCTACTTCCATGTGACACCTACTGCAGTGAGTTTTTGCAGCTGGGCAACTGAATTAGCACATCCTTTGATGCTACAGCCTCTCCCACTTTGACACCCACACCTCCTAGCCCACTGCAAACAAGACAGGTGAACTGAAAAGATCACAAGCATTTCCTGTGGCATGGCCCAAAACCTCCCTCAGCCCATTCTCAGCAGCGCGCTGTGCTCCATTTCCGATCCCTCCCACCCTGCCAATGCTTTATTTCAAAGACATGGCACAGGAGCACTGTCACCTTCCCACACAGATCTGACCGCAGTAATAGGAGAGGGGACCGAGCGCATTTTCAGATGATCAGAACAGGAGCAGAGGAAGCACAACAGGTTGTTACCTTCCACCACAGGATGGCTTCTACAAGGACTGTGCTAGCAGGCTGCTGCAGTGTGCGGGATCTGCTGAGAAAAGAGTCTGTGCACTGAACTGCCTTTCCCACGAGAAAGCTGAACGACCAGAAGTCATGCTATTTACTCCAGTCATCCGACTACAAAAGCAACTTTTGAAATCTACAGGTCATAAACTTTTAATTGGCTAGGGCAGAGTGGCTCAGTAGAAAATCCCCTTTCTCCCTCCCCTCTGGGCAATGAGCTAAGCATGACTCTTGGTTTAAAAACATTTAACTCTTTTTGCTCAAAGTAACATGGAAAATACATCCACTTTAGAGATAGTCAGGAAGATACTGTTAATAAAAATAATGCTGCTGCAAGAATAGTGTATTAGTGGCACTTCACAGCAATTCTTAACATTTTCAGATGTAGTGCTAAAACCAATGTTTTTGTATATCAAGTCACAGCATGTTGCCAAATATGATGTGAACAGAAATAATCCTGTAAGAAATATCTTTTTTTGCAGTGAACACAAAACTGTAAACTGGATTGGTGTGTGTCTTTCAGCATCAAATTGTTCAGTAATAAATACAACTAAGTCTTAATAGACTGTGGAATCAAAGTTCCCTTAGTGTCCAGTTTTTAGCAGCTGTTGAATGTTCAGGGATGCACAAAGGCACACCTCTGCAGATTCTCTACCTTTATTATTGACATAGAAAAAAAGTCCATTCACCACTCAAAATGTTTATCTGCATAGTAAGAATTTTTCTACTGCTATTTACAAGAAGGATTTTTAGTGCAAAAAACAGGAAGTGATGTATTAGCTCAAATATATCGAGCACACCTCATACAGTTTCACTAAAAATTAGCCAGCATCACATCTTGGGCCTCCAGCCATTAATGAACTGTAATATTTTCTTAACCTGCAATTTGCTTAGCTTAAAGTCTTCTGATAGGATCTCTTCTGTAAGCTGAACCAGTAAATTGCCATCAATCTTCTCTGTGACAAAAAACGATATGACATCTTCCGACAGACCAATAAACCTCAGTGATTTAGACACTTCCTCTATTGAGAGTCCAGAAAGGTCTGTGGGTGGCTGCCAGGGAGAGCCATCCCCACAAGACCTTGGTGCTAACTGGAGGTGGAGGGGAGATGAGAAGGGGTAAGACACGGAGAACGTATCCTGCATGCCCTTTTTGGCAAGATACTGATCTTCCAAGACATCTGGAGAGCCAGTTTTTGATTCCTCCTCGGCACCATCTATTTTCAGTGGCAAGGGACACATGTCTGTAACCGTCTTATCTTCACTTGACTTCGGTGCCCGAGGAGGTAAGGCAGGACACGAATGGCTCTGCTTTGTGTTGCCGACTCCCAGAGTTTTCTCGTCAGTGCAGTCTAGAGAGTAACTTGCTGACTTTGGGCAGCTGGAGATGGTGTTTGTGAACTGTGTTGGAGTCAGCGGGGAGTATCCTGCTGGGAGCTCACACCCATCGAAGTCAAAAGTCAAAGGTGCTGGACAGTTTCTCTTTGGCGTACCTGGAGTCTTCTGTCTGGGGTAACTGTAGCTCCTGCTTGGATCAAGCAAGAAATCACTCCTATTCAGGCCTTCTGCAGTTCCTGAAAAATGATTTGGCCAAGATAACCTCGAAGGCAGAGCTTCAGGTGAGGGGCTTCCCAAAGGCATTGTGCTGTCAGGCTCTTTGGATTCAGTTTTCATAATGTTGCATGGGTAGCAGGAAACAGGTGTGCTCTCAGTCTGGTTGGTGGTGTCGTTCTCTGTGACATTACTTAAGGAACAAAGCAGAAAGGATGTTGTTAGTAAGAAAAAAAATGGCATTCCAAGAAACTCACAAATCATCTGACAGAGTCAGAGGGTGACCGTCACAAGGAAAGAATCTTCTTTCCCCCAGCAGAACTTTTCACATTTGAATTAACATGTTTGAATTAATGCATTGACAGTTCCTTCACACCTTCTACAAGCCTGACAAGATGCTGATATACCCAAATGCCTCATGTCTTGCTTTTTCAAGCTCGTAAAAAAGTAGATGTCTCAATTCAGTTCTGTGTCGTCTCACAAATACTCGGTTTTTCACTGTTGAATTCCTGAGGGATACCACTATGGATAAGAAACAGCCTCACATATACTAGAAAGATGTTCTAATCCAGTACTTTTCTATATATATATGCCACAGATGTGTCATGGTATGCAAAAGCTCATATGAGGGCAGGTCACCACTGCACTAGGCCATGTGCACCAGTGCAGAGGACAGAGACATAGAGGGAGTTAATGCTCACTGTCAAAGGAAGAGTTTTAGCTCGAAGGGTAAGCAGACCCAACTGGATGTGCTGAAGTATCAGGCTTTAAGCTTACCCACAGTAACTTGTTGGTGTGTCTGGATCTTTAAAATGCTTTGATGTTAAACACCTGCTCTTCAAAGGCACCTAAAGAAAGTTACCCTGGATCCACTTCCAGGTGGTGAACTAAGCTCAGCCTGTCCAAGGGAACTGATGGTTTATAACCAGGTGTTCCCAAGAGACAGAGGTGACAAGAGCATGCAACCTGTTATCAAAAGCAAATGTTTGCTGATTTTATGCCACTTTCTACAAGAAAATCTGAAAGATTGTGCTGATTTTTGGAATTTTGGCCAACTAAGCCAGAACACTAGAAAAACAATTAGCAGACTTATCAAATCCTTACTCAACACAACTGACAGAAACCAACACTTGAAAAGAATTGTTTTAATTACTCGCCTCTCTTGAAAACTAACTACTCAAGAAGGAAACAACAGCTCAGTGAAAACTGCTTGAGAATGGAGCAGCTAATAAAAAAAACAGCATAGTTTTCAATGGATTGAAACAAAATTAGTTCCCTGTGTGCTTATAGTGGATCAGAGAGGAAGCCAATCTGGACTTGTCCAGATCAAATACAAAGTGCAGATGTGTAAGAATAGCTCTAATTTACATCACTGGATGCAGTTTCCCTCTTTCTAACCATCTCTCAGTCTCCATTCCATGCCTTTGAAACTTTTCCTCTGTTTATGTCATTAATGTAAGTCTGACAGGTAAAGCAGCTGGATGTTTACATTAGGAGAGATGGGGTTTTCCCCCCTGAACAGGGATACACCATCAGGTGGTAATTTCTGGCTGCTGAAAGGCCAACTGGTATATTGCACACGGTGCAAATCATTTTTCACAAACCAAGCCATCAAGCTGAGAAAACAGTCAGTGAGGTGTTGTAAACAACCAACCATACAGAGCAACTAAATTGATTGATCCTGTTTCTGTTCTCTAATTCCATGCTAGAATGGGAATATTTATTGATTTCAAAGATTAATGGAATTCCTGAAAACTGATGAAGTAACATTTTCTAAGTGCTTCCTTATTTGTCCACCACCAAAATTAACTCCCTGGGACTCAGAGCCAAAGGATGCAAGACAAGCCTCAAGTACTGCTGAAGTCAGGTATCAGGTATTTTTAGAGGCAGATAAGGACAAATCATACTGACTTTTTTCTGTTCAAAATATTGTCCCTAACCCTTCATGATTCAGCAAACAAGATCATTGATATAAGTGGCAAAGCAACTTCTCCAGCAATCTGGTTACTCCACACAATGCCAATTTTCTAGTAGCTTCTTCTGCAACACCAGGTCAGCTCTACCAAAATGGAGACGTCTGGTCTGGACCCAGCTGGAGATGAATTTCATGCAAATAGTGTGAAGTTCAAGGCAAATCATAGAATCACTGAATTGTTTAGGTTGGAAAAGACCTCTAAGATCATCAGTCCAACCATTAACCCAGCACTGCCAAGTCCTAAGACACTAAACCATGTCCCCAAGTGACACATCTACACTTTTTTTGAACACTTCCAGGCGTAGTGATTCCAACACTTCCCTAGGCAGCCTGTTCCAATGCTTGACAGCCCTTTCCATGAAGAAATTTTTCTTAATATCCAATCTAAACCTCCCCAGTGCAACTTGGGGACATTTCTTCTCATTCTATTGCTTGTTAGTTGGGAGAAAAGACTGACCCCCCACCTCACTACAACCTTTTGCATTCCTGAGAAACTTCACTTGTTTTCCTAGTTTTTTGGAAGGCAGATGTATTCTTAGCTACAAAGAGAGAAAGCAGCTTTTGGTGTGCCCCAAATGCTGGGAGGTCTTGTGCTCAGCCTCCTGTGGAGAAGACCTTGACAGAATTACCCAACAGGCTTTCATAAAATAAGAGAGCAGCCTTGATCTAGAGTGATGATTGCCAGATCCACAACACTAAGCTGCAAATGTGCAGTACGGCTTAGTAGGACCATTCCAGCATAAGATACTGTACCAACTGCTTCCAGGCTGAAATGAATTCAGTGATGTTTCAGATGACTGTGTAACACCCACACAGGTAGCATCGTGTCATTGAAGGGGTATCAAAAATAATGGCAAGAAGACATCCAAGGCAAAAAGGAGGTGAGGCTTCAGAAGATGCATATACACTCTGAAGCCAAAGGAAGGACACTGCATCACTAAGAAAAGCTATGCAGACACATAATTCAGAATTTACCATCAACTTTCAACTGGCCTGGGTGGATTTTCCAGTTTGTGGGTTAGGTTTGTGCTGAAGTGTGTTTGATGTGGAAGTTGTCTGGCCCCCTTCTGTTACACCTCACTTCACACTCAGTGGTGTCTGCTGGTCTTTCTGTCCTCCATCACATCCACCCTGTAGATTCCCATATAGTTAGCACAACACATTTCCGGATTACCACACTCTTTTTGTGTCCCTGATCATCAGAGCTGCATGCAGCACTGAAATCCTACCCAAAAACTAGCTGTGAGGTGGTCTGGTTTGAAGATTCAAGCCTTTCAAGAAACATGGAGAGCTATACACGTTTTTTTAATTAGCCTATATCACTTAAGAGTAATACTACCCCTAGCAACACATGCAGGTATTTAACATAAACTGCTATGTCCTATCTAGTAAAACATAGTTTCTGCTGGAGCTTTTCTTCCTTTTGAATCTTTAAAAATAACTTGAAAGGTTAGCCTGTTTTAGAAAAAGTCAGCAAGTCTGACACCGTACCGTGCCTTAGAAACAAGCTCCTGTAAAAAGAACAGTGCTAAATTTAACTTTCTCAGAAAGTGCTAGCATGGCGCTCCCACAGCTCAGACACATACATGTTGTGCAGTCCTGAGGAGTAGTAGGACAGTGTGGGGCTGGGAGAGCGCGTCTGCTGTCGGGTAGGCTTCACTGTGCGAGGAGGGATGGAAGGACTGGTGGCGGATGGCTTTGAACTCCGTGGTGGGACCGGGGGAGCATTGAGGAGCCTGCATTCCTCTTTTACCTGTACAAAAGAAGGACTTGTAAGGAAGCAGCAAGAAAATCTGGGCAACAGCAGCCTCAACTAGATGAAACACATCTGGTTCTGCCTTATTCTTTGACAGGAAATAATTAAAAAGGGAGGAGAAGAGAGAAATGAAAAAGTACATACATTTGCAACAATATGTAGCTGTCAAAGAAGTCCAAAAGAACGCTTTGCCATTGGTAGAGCTACTAGCAATCTTTTTTAAGGGCACATTTCAGCAGTTCGATATCCACCCATTTAAAAAGTAGCAGCAATGAAACATTGTAAAAGAACCTTCCAGTAACACAGAAAATCAGACAGACTGTTCCTGATATTATACATTCTGTAAGGAGCAATTCATTATGCCTAAACTTCATTAGCGTTGTTTATTTAGATGTAATAAACCAAGCTTATGTAATGAAAAGATCTCGATATACTTCGATGTTTCCTGACTTACTTCACCAGTGATAGTCAGTCATCCAGCTCTAGGACAATTCCCAGCCTCCCTCCCTCAGGAATAGCACATTTATCTCATATTTACCAGCTTCTGGATTCAAACTTGGAGCTCCAGTCCTTCTGTAGCTGCCGAAGCAGTGCAGGATAAGGCTGTCCAAAATGTACAAGTGGAAAGGTGTGGGCACAAGAGTCTGTTCAAAGAGTGCACCCAGCCAACAGGTCTGCTCTGCGCAGCCAACAGGTCTGCTCTGTGCAGCTAGACAACCTCGCAGCTTAAAACACACAGCTGCAGCACTGCTCACCTGAAATTTAGTTTGGTGTGCCTGTGTAGGAGCAAAATATCAGGAACCATCCCCATAGAAAAGATGATGGAACTAAGGACTTAATCTCATCAGGAAATATTTGGGAGAGCAACTTTATTTAGTAGGGCTAGAGGTGAGAAAGCTGCTGAGAATTAGGCTGCCAGGCAGGATTTTTAACGATTCACAACCTGCCCCTGGGCAGGAGGAGACCTCTACGTTCTCCTTGTCTGAAACAGTCTTAGATGCATCAGAGAAGAGAAATTATTTTTGTGTTTGAAAGTTGAAGTTTATTTTTAAATTTTACAACCCTGCAGAACTAAAAGTTATCTTAGCAGCTCTGCAACACATAATTAGCAATTAAAGTGATTTAATTTATTTAAAAACAAAATAAATGTGGAACCTTTTGCAATCCCCTTCAGTGCTTTCAAAATGCAACAACATACTTAGTACTTTTGTGAAATGGAAAACTGGGGACTAGGACATTGTAGTACATTTTTTCCCTAATTCAAAACAAGTCAAAATTACAGGAAATGCCCGACAGCATAAAACACTGAAATAAATCTTGTTCTAAGGGTCCTTATTTGCTCTTTCAAGGAAAGGGGAAAAAATGAATCAATTTTATTCATGTTTGTTATTGAATTCAGGCATAAAACTCTTCAACCATTTTAGTGTTATGTCCCAAAGATGCCTGAAGCCTTTCTTTCCCCCCCAAGTCAGAATAAGCAAAGTTAATACTGAATACTATTGAATATATATCCATGGGGTTAGAGAGACCATTCAAGGGGAGCTTTTGGAGGACAGCAGATGGTCAAAGGTTTAAAGTATTTATTTCCTGGGAAGACTGAGGCATTCAAAGGTGCTGGCATAACAAACTATGTCAAACTCTCTTGCTGACCTGGATTGCAGATCAGAATGAAGCCATAAATAATACCTGTTTGCAGTCCCAATTGGTCCCTGTCACAAAACCACAATTACAGCTGCCACACACAGCCCCCCGAAAACCCAGCAGAGAAACAAAAAGGAGAAATTTTGCAGATTAAACTGACAAGAGCAAGGGGAAGCTTCAGGAAAGCCATGCTCACTAGGTCCAAGAGAATGGCAATGAAATAAATGTGGGAGATGAGTGGAACAGCCACGGTGTGACAGGACAATGACCTCGATAGCTGTTGCTCTTAGCTGGAAATACTCCTTGCCCTGGAAGCACTACATGTCACATGGCTGTCAGATACAGATAAAACACATTTGTACTGCACAACCTGAAACTTCTATTTGACACTGAGCACTCTCATGCACCAACCCTCCTTCCTGTGACCTAGGAATGCTGACCCATTTCCAATGGCACGAAGTACCACATTGATTTAAGACCTCTGCTCCTTTTCCTTGCTGCCAGCCCAAGCCCTGCCAGCACCACGTGGGCCCTGGGGTGTCACTGTTGAATCTGGTGCTCATAGCAGTGACCAGCTCTGAGGCTGCCTGCATAAAACCTGCCCTGTCACCAGCACAACTGCAAGCGTAACACAGAGCAGTTCTACGCTCCTCGTCCACAGGAGCCTGAACTTCCAGCGCACTCCATCAGGGATGTGCTTTGTATCAATCAGGAAAATGGCCTCTGATTTTATGCAAATTGGTGTTTGGGGAATGAAGCAATTACTAATTCACAGGCCTTAATTCAGAGGTTATGCTCCCCTCCTCTGCCTTCACACTATGATTTTCTGGAAGGTTTTTAGAAAATACACGTGATATATTAGAATGCTTCATCCTGCTGGAGAGAAGAAAACCAGAACAGCTTCCGAAATACTCAGATGTCCTTTCCTGTCCTGCAAACAGCTCCTGAACACACATTTTAAATTTAGTGCAAAAATACAATTGCCAGCCAACTTTTATACAGAAATACTATGGAATATGATTCTAGAAGGAGTGATTACTAAACCACATGTTCATGAGCAGCTCCTGAGATATACTTACTCTATAAATACCTACATGGAAACCATGCAAACATCTCCTGAGCGCCAGCACTGAGATGAATTCAGTAGGTCACTGATACTCACTCCAAAGCTGTTCCAGGAAGCCATAAAAGTGAGTCAAAATTTTTATAATCTGTGGAAATGTAGGTTTTTAGTTTTATTTTTAATGGGGCTACACCCCCTGCCCACTTTTAAATGCAAGCTAATATCTTTAGCAGAAGTTATTTCTCCAACATGACTAGAAAGCAATACAGAAATTGCTGACGGTGCTCACATATTACCTCAGTAATGTATGACACAAAAGGCAAAATTGCACACTTTCCAAAGTAACTTCAAAGGGCAACATACACATCTACCCCAAATGTCACCCTGCTATCCCCAAAAGGGAGCCACTATGCCATTGGGATTCCCCACGTATGAGGATCCACTCTGATGTTGTGCAGGTGCTCCACAGCTCTCCCAGCACCCCACTGCCCACACCTCAGGGATGACATAAGACCCTCCTGTCTCAGGCATGATCCAGGTGGTCGGCATCCCCCTGCCACAAGGGCTGCCCTCACCTTGCTGCAGGGGCAGCCCTCCTCCCCCACCACCCACTCCCCAGCACTCCAGCACTCCTCTGACCCTGTGCAGAAGCAGTTCAGCTCACAGAAATCAGCAGGAAACTGATAATTTTCCAGATCCAGCCCTGGCTGCCTGCCCAGGCACAGGAGTGCCAGAGCCAGCACAAAAGAGAAGCCAGGACAATGTGTCTGGGAAAGGAGGAGGAGGAGGGTGGGACCAGCCCCACGACCGTTAATGTCAGTGTAGGCTGTCAGGGAGACTCATCCCAATATGGTGCTGCTGGGCCCTTGTCCAAGAGTCTGGACAAAGTGTCAATGCATACCTGACCTCAGAGGCAAGGAAGTGCTCTTGGGTTCCTGCACTTAATATTGCACGTAAACACTTTGTTAAGCAGACATAATGTCTTGCTTTCCCTGGCTGCTCAAGCTGCTGCATTTGCTTTTTGGGGAAGTTTTGGCGGCACACTCCAAAGGCTGCAGTTGGGCATTTTGTGCCTGCATGAGGTCCTCTTCCCCTCTCCTTGCTGCACCTCCTCAGGAAGCACAGAGGAGGGGCAGCAAGGAGGCATCCCCATGGAAATCCACTGCAGGTTAACCCAGCACGAATGAACACAACTTAGCTTTCAACCAGGTTGTGACCTGACTCATGATGGAAAGCCTACAGCCAACACCATTGAACTGTCAGATGGCAGTAGGAAAGGTAGGGGATCATCATGGTTTGCTGCAGTTTGGTCTCAAATTAGTCTTAATTTACTGTACAGCCATGCTCTTGAAATCACTACAGGGCCTGCAAGCGAAATGATATTTTTTTTTAAATTCCGAAAAATCCCCTGCAAAACAAATTGGTTAAATATTGATATCCACCAAGATTCATGCAATGTACGTATGTATCATTGACATTTTGCTAAAGACTCCTAGACACTCTTTCCTGGGGGAGTCTTCTTTTTTCCATTTTTTTTTTCTTTTTGATAATGTTTAGGACTGTGTCAAGAGACTATGTGATGGATTCTCCAGCCAGTCCACATAAGCTCCTGTTGATAAAACTTAGTTCAATTTTTCATCTGAAGTCTCCAAGATATTTCAGGTTTGGAGAAGTGATTTCTCCCATGAGTTTTCATTAAAAACCTTAGGCCAGGAAACATGCTCAGTTTAAAACTGAGTCCTCTAGAAGGATCATTTATCAATTCTGCAGAGTTCCTATTTAAACATATATTCTTTCAATAAGCAGTACAGAGCGACTAGTTCAAGTCTAGTTTGATAAAATTTCCCTGAGGACAATGACACAATATTCTTCAAAATCTCCTATAGACTCATAATAGAGAAGACAATCTCTCATTAACAAACACTTCAAATCTGTAAAAATTCTAGCTGTTCTCATTATCAGAGCCTGTAATTGAAGACACACTAAGGTCATCCAAGGCAGTTCCAAGTGGGGTCATGTCCCACATACTCTGGCCACAGAAAATATGAGAAAACATAGAGATCACATGAAGAGATGATGTGGAAAGCAAGAGAATGAAGTGACTCAGCAGTTCTTAGACCTTGTTTGTATGAGCAAAAATACAATAAATACCACCTGAAAGTATCAAGATTAAGCTAGTACATCAGTAATATTAAATATACTCCTGTGATTTTTAAGACATGACTTACACACGGTAGGAAACTAGCTGAAGTTGCACATCTTGCAAAGTTTGACTGTTTCCTTGCTCTGTATGTGCCCTTCCCCTCTCCACCAAGTATTCCCTAAAAAGATCTGCATGCAAACTCTTCGCCACCTAAAAAAAGAAAGAAACAAACATAAATAACCCTGACTTACTGCTTCTGATTTGGGAGGCACTGGAGGTGGAGGTAGGGAAACATCTGAAGACTTAGTGGTTGTTCCGACAGTTGGAGGCACAGGAAGAGACGCAGTACCACACTTTGATTGGAAAGACCCTCTGTAGTTGTCACACTTGTTCTTCTCACTCAGCGAGCAAGAGAGAGGCTGATCACCACCCTTTCCAGACCCTTGGTCCAACCAGAGCTCTTCGTAAGGAAGTTCTGGTTTCGTAGGCAGAAACATCGATTCTTCGCTAACTTCAGGGAAAAGGTAATCGCTGCTGCTGTCCCCTGACTCCTGGTACTGAAGAGCATCGTGAGAGAACAGGGCCCACTCGTTACACAAGTCCCTGCAGCCATGGAGGTTCACCTCGCTATTCCCATGCAAGTTGTTCCCATAGACGCACACGGAGAGCCGGTGGAAGGACTGCGTGAGCTCGTCCCGTGCATAGCTGAGTGAGTTTGGCATGTGGCTGTGCCCTGTGCACCGGCTCTTCTTCGGGCTCTTGCAGTCATCGTTCCAGTCAGTCTTTACATCCCGCACGGCACGGGAATACTCGTCTATGTCAAACTGTTCCTGGCATATATTAAACCAGTGCTGGATGAGGGATTCGTGCCACAGCTCCCCCTTCACCAGACTATCAGGTAGAATAAATTTCGGAAGTGTCAAGTGCAAGGGAAAATGCATGGGAACGATTTTGTTTCCACGAAGCACGCAACAAACTACCACAGTCTTGGTCTGAATGTTGACAAACTTGTACCTGTGCCCCTCACGGATGAAATGCAGGTCATAAGGGTTTCTTGGTGTAGGACTTGGCACCGTCACGTTAACGGGCAGCCTGGTTTTCTCCACTATATTGCGAATCGTGTGCTCACCTTCTTGCATCTGCACCTCCAGGGGGCTGCGGGTGCTGAACTTGCCCTTACACTGGAAAGGGAGACTGATGCTCTCGTTGGTCCTGTGGTTCATGCAGATGAGGCACGGCATTTTGCCTCTGCCTAGCTTACTAATTGAATTGAGCTTCCCAATTTTTTTGAAGATGGTGTTGAGCCGTGACTTCTCCTTAGAAGATTTTGCATAAAGGATTTCTGCTTGCCCCATTAAAGTGAGCTCATCCCCAGTACTGAGGGTAATGTTGTAAACTTCAGTGTCTTCATTGCATTCACCTGAAGCCACCTGCAAAATAATAACAAAAAATTTGTTTTTCTCCCAGTGAAGACAATACTTCAAATCACATCAAATCTCTTGAGACTGAACTTACAAGACTATGTATTGGAAGAAACAAAAGTAACTTTATTTGAACAGCTGACAGGTCAAGTGCAAGGTGTTTAACCTGAAGCTCAGCTAAGTAACTTTTTCAAATTGTTCAGCACATTCCTGTATCTTACTTGAAAGAGCCACCTGAAACTGCCAAGGAAGGCATGAAAACAAACATAACCATTTTTTAAAGAAAGGGCAAATCCACATATCCCAGCAGTTCAAATAGCTGCTTGTGTCATACAACTATGACAGACCATGCCTGGATTCCCTTAGGTATCTTTTCCCCACACCCTTGTTTTTCCAGTTTGTTAGAACTTATTTGCCAGGCTCTTGAGGGAAGCAAACTTCTTTCACCATCTTCAGCTCCCTGAGGAGCAGAAAAGATGATGTCATCATTACTGATGAAGCATATCGCTTTGATATAATCTTTTCCAGACTAGAGGGAATGACAGATGACATCTATTCCCTGAAGGAGAAGTCAAGAATATTGGTCTATCCCATATGCCTAACTCCCCCCCTCTCTGCTCTGCTCTCCTAGTCATAGACTTCCGTCCTCATTTTTCCATCATAATTGCAATTTAAGAGATTAAACAACATATGCACAGCCATGTTTGAGCTCTTCTAGTATGGAAATTGTACCAGGAAAAAAAACCCCAACAAAACAGATGTCCAAGGCTCATTTGCTCCTGAAGTTATTTCCTAAAGACTGAAATAACTCTTTATAGACAAGATTGCTCTGCCTTGCATTTGAGTGGTTTAACATGAAAAGTCCTTTTCAGGGACCTAACAGAACCCACCCAATTCTTTGGTAGCAGGAGATACCTACTCATAAATGAAGGTGCACCAGATAAACACCACTGGTCTGTTTCAGACCATTTTATTTGAGAATATTGAACATACTAAAGAAATTGCCAATGAAAATATAAGCTAAAATCATATATCCCTTCCTCATCTCCGAAACCCCTAAAGACTTCATGGACTTGGGTGAAGTTCAAACTCCAGGCTTCAAACTCTAGTATCATCACACAATAGCCACTGCATGAAATCAAAGCTTTAATTCCCCTAAGTTAATAACTGACAAGCACTGTGAATAATGCTTCCTCTTGTAAGACGTGACCTGCAATTCCCCCATATTTGCAGAGCTGTGATTATCTTCTGCGAGCCTCTCACAGCAATTGCACAGGCAGCGCAGGTGAGGTGTGCCGCCTTAGCACTTCAGGCTCGGGGCTTCCGGAGAGGAAGTCATTCAAACCCTGAATTATCTAAACAAACACTAATTGGCCTAATCCAGGAAACTATTAGGATTTATGGTACGTAATACTCATTCACAGTTTGCACGACTAGCCTGACAGCATTTTGAAACACCACTACACGAAAGGAAAGCACTCGGGGCTTTTTTGCTGATAACACCTGTGTGACGTTCATTGCTGATTTCTCCTCAGACTGTCACAGGGCGCTGCACTGGAGCTGCAGCCACACAGCCCTGCCTTCGAGGGGCTGATAGGGGCTGAGGACACACAGGGTTCTGTGCCTGTACCATGCAATCCCCATCTTCTCTTTCTGAGAGCGTGTTTTCTCTAACAATATTGGTTCCTAGAATCAACAAATTCCCGCGAATGGCTGCTTTGACAATGCCAGCTACACTGCTGGACTTTTCAGTCGATGCAGCACAATCACAGCTTTTCTTCACTACTTGTCGGACTCTGCCTGGAACGGGGGAGGTGTCACAACCTACAGCTGTGGGAGTTCCTCCTCGGCCAACTTAAAATTCCCTGGTGATTCACAAACAAACAAGCCACTGTAGGAGGAAATGGTGTGTCAGATGTGAAACCACAGAGGTACCTAAACGGCTGAGCTTCACAATGAAGGTCTTGCAGAGCAGCTACTTATTAATGTCATCCATTTCAACCAGCCAAAGTGCAAACGGACTTTAAGAGTCAACAGGCATGTTTAAAGATAAAATTATTTTCAATTAAAAACTCTGAAAAATATTTTTTCATTGTTAAAAAAATATAGTCACAGAACAATTACAGGTGAAATAAGGCTGAATTTAACCCTGGATGTGTGTACAGATTGGGGAATGAGATGCTGGAGAACGGCACTGTGGAAAGGGACCTAAAGGTCTTGGTCGATGACAAGTTGAACATGAGTCAGCAGTGCCCTGGCAGCCAGGAGGACCAACCCTGTCCTGGGGGGCATCAGGCACAGCATCGTCAGCCGGGCAAGGGAAGCGATTGTCCAGCTCTGCTCTGCACTGGGGCAGCTTCACCTTGAATATTGTGTGTAGTTTTGGGCACCACAACATAAAAAAGACATTAAACTCTTAGAGAGCATCCAAAGGAAGGCCATGAGGATGGTGACGAGTCTGGAGAGGAAGCCATATGAGGAGTGGCTGAGGTCACTTGGTCTGTCAGCCTGGAGGAGACTGAGGGGAGACCTCATCACAGTCTACAACATCCTCATGAGTGGAAGAGGAAGGACAGACACTGATCTCTTCTCTGTGGTGACCTGTGACAGGACACGAGGGAATGGCCTGAATTTGTGTCAGGGAGGTATAGCTTGGATATTTGAAAAAGATTCTTCACCCAGAGAGTGTTTCAACACTGAAACAGGCTCCCCAGGGAAGTGGTCACAGGGCCAAGCCTTGTCAGGCTTGTTCAAGATGCATTTAGACAATACCCCCAGGCACATGGTGTGATTCCTGGGGTGTCCTGTGCAGGGGAAGGAGTTGGACTCAATGTTCATTGTGGGTCCCTTCCAACTCAATATATTCTATGATGTTCTATGAAAAGAAAGATGATGCCATGGTTCTAGTTTAGCACTCAGAGAAAAATACTGTTCTCCATTCTTCCTTCTAACAAAAATATAAGGTATCAGTTGCTGTCCAAAATTATAATAAAAACTGAAAATGTGAAATTAAAAGTTTAAGTCTGCTTAAATTTTTCGACTGAATTCTACTATGGTGATGCTGATACATCCCAGTGGGCTAATTATACTTTCAAATTGGTAGGTAAATAAGTGTTCCAGAATATTAGCAACAAAGATATACCATACATATCATATCTATCTCTCAATACACATAACAGTGCACAGGTATCGCTCAGCTTTTGTTTTGCAAATTACATAGCTAAATGTTCTCTACTTTGTCCTTGTAGCAATGACATATGAAAATCAGACCTGCTCTTTCTTGTTCACTCAAACATTTCACTTTATCAACGGCCACGAAACTTACAGAAAAATCAACAAAGAGCCATGGACTTTAGCTAGGCTTTACATTGCCTTTGGCGAACTTTACAAGGCCTCCAGAAGCCCAGGAATCAGTCACACAGAGCACTTCCTAAGAATAGATGGAACAAGAGGAAATGGCCTCAAGTTGTACCAGGGCAGCTTTTAGGATATGAGGAAAAATTTCTTTACCGAAACAGTTGTCATTCACTGGAACAGGCTGCCCAGGAAGGTGGTTGTGTCACCATTCCTGGAAGCATTTATAAGACATGACGACGTGGCACTTAGGGACATAGTTTACTGGTGGACTTGGCAGTGCTGGGTTAATGGATAGACTTGATGATCTCAAAGGTCTTTTCCAACCTAAATGATTCTATGGTTCTGTGCCAAATAGTACACTTATAGACAACACGAAAGTGCATATCATAAATTATTCCTAGAAGGCAGAATGGGTAGCCCCGCACCAGACCCATCTCCCTCTACCCTCTAAGCTTTCAGCACTGACTCAGCAGGATTTGCATCTTCACAGCCCTGCTGAGAGCGTTCTCTGGGCACCTTCTGCTTCCTGCTGTGCAGCTGCTGGCAGGGTGCAGCAGAGTCCTACACTATTTCAGACACTAGGACCTGCTAGTGGCACGTCCCAGCTGGCGGACGTGACACAGTATAGCACTGGTATGTGATGGACAGAAGACAGCAGTGCAGAGTGGCAAAGGTAAGGTGGTCCAGATCACAGACTAGTGCAGAAATAATCATACATTTTTGTTGTAAACTCTTATAGTCTCATAATAATTCTGGAAAAGAGGTAATGCTACAGAAGGCAGAAAACAGCCAAGAAGCTTTCACTCAGCTGCATCACATATCCATTGTAAGAGCAACTCCTGCAGTTTTACTTTGCACTCGCCCCTATTTTGCTCTCCCCAGCTAGCTTTCATTGGTAACAGGTGAGAATAACCACTGCTCCTAGCTTTGTGAAAGAGGCAGTACTTGGCACACTACACTCCAAAGCCATCTAGGAATCACTACGAGATGTTCAAGCTGAACAACGAATGCAAAAGATCCACACAGAATCAGAACTACCTTCCTGTCGTACTTGCCTTCCCCTCTTGACTGCCAGCTGTTGATCCACGCTATCTCTTCACTATTGATGCCAGGATGCTGACCAGAAAGGTTACAGGCATACGGAAATCTTACCAAACACACTGCAAAACAGCAGTGGGATAAGTCATTATAATATTTTATATTTTAAGACTCACGCAATTTCAGTAACATGGAAAAGCCAACTGTAACTCCTGCAGAAGAGAGGCATCAGGAAAGCAATAAATGAAAATTTAGGAAACGTTCTTTTGGAAAAGCTCAGGTATACTCTTCCTTTTGCTTAAGGAAAGGCTAACTTGGAATAACAGATTTTGGTAACCTGAGTCAATATGCTGGCTGGGACTCCAATTGTTCTAATGTGTTGTAGTTTGAAGCAGAAGTCTTTGATTACTTGGACACATATGAACACGTTTATCAAAATGATTTCTGGCTTTATATTGGTTGGTATACCTGCTAGATTTTATTAGAGTAACGCAAGCGTTGCATTCACTTTAAAAATAAAATTAGGTTTTTGGGGTTTTTTTTGGTAGAGCTATTTGTAACTGTGAGGTCTCTGATTCACAGCTACAGCATATGGTTTTTACTAGAGCCAAGGGACCAATCATAGCACTACACATATTTAATAGATAATATATACTAGATATATATTTTTATTTTTCAGGTCACAAAAATGGAAAGAGATTTTTAAAATGTAAAACAGAGTCTTCCGAAGCGCTGTTAGCAGAAAAAAAAAAAGAGCAAACATTTTCAAGGAAGTTGGCCAAATTCAGTGAGACAGTATCCCATTTTTCTTTTATAAATGTCTGTTTCCCAAAACAGAATCAGCATGTAAAAGTTCAAGCTAGCATACATGTCTTTCCCTCTGGGATAAGAGGGACTTTGCCTAATTGCTACATTAACAGCTGGCTTCAATGCTCTTTAAGGTGTCTCAAATAAATCAAAGTGTTCTAAAACCCACCCAAAATGGGGCAGGTAATGCTGCAGAGCTGTAACATGGAGCATGCTTCGTGTGGGATGTCAGGAGCCACCAAGGCAATGATGCTTGTCATCCAGGCTTCTTTGAGAGCAGGACCCCTCTCACAGGTACCTCAGTGTAGGCACACAGCAGCAGCAGCAGCTTTGCTTCCTCTGCTTCTCTCTTACTCAGCCCACCTACCCTTTCCCAGGAGGAAAAGAGGCAGCCACAGCACTGCACTGCCAACGCAAGACACTGAGGTGTCGAGCCTGTGTGTACTAGGGGCAAAGGGGAAAAAGAAGAAAAAGCCCAAACCTCTAGGAGCTGGGTTTTGCTGCTTCATAAGGCTGGCATCAAGTCACGAGGCCACTAAAGCACTAATTCTTGAGGTGAAGTATTATGAATTGCCTGAAAGCCTGGAGCCAAAACCTACACACCACCTCACTTCAACAAAGTCACTACTGCAGCACTTAAGAATGTCACTGTAGGTTACAACCTACTATATATGTGCTTTATGGCAACTCAGGTTGAGTTTATCAGAGCCATTAGAATTACAATCAGGAGATGAATTTTGCTCCACTGTACTGTGCTAAAAAAAAAAGAAGAAAAAAAAGAGTTCAAAGTTTTCACTACAGATTTCTTTCTGCCAAAATGCACACTGTATGGGCCAATACAGTTAAATCACGGTGAAAAGAGGATTACATTAAAAAAGATGAACAAATCAGGTATCAAAAGTTCACACCAGTCATACAATGCCTTTATAAGGCTAATTCACTAACCCACCTCTCCATTCTGGAAAGTGTCTGCAAACAGCTTCACAGACTCTCCACAGAGACCAAGTGATATCTTCAGAACAAAAATATTATTCTGGAAGATCTGAAGGGTCCTGAAACACTAAGTGGGCTGGTTTTTAGGGTGAAGGAATTCACGGCTTGTCCAGTGTTCAATCTATTAGACAATACTGCTGTTTTTTTGAGAGAACTTGTTGTGAATTGCCCTCAGTATGATGTGGGGGGTTTGTTCCTTGTTTTGTTTTTAAGTCTTAGTGCAAATAGCTTCCTGGGTGTTTGTACACACTGTCATCTGTGTGGGACCAGATAATTTGAGAGCAGAAATCTACTGCTGTTGTTTCAGCAAAAGATAGGGCCCTGGGGTAGCTCAACCTTCTTAGTATTTTGTTCCTAGCAATAGAGAATCAAAAAAATTCTCATCTTTGTAGCATAATGCTGTAACATGAACAAAATCTTCTTCAATTATTCACTGAATATGAATACAAAAAAGGTTCTCACCTATCTGGTCAGCAAACAAAGGACAGAATGACTCTAATTTTCGATCAGGAACAGATTAAACTATTGACTGAGTGAAATTCACTTATACACAAGACACTCTAAATTGCTGTGCCTGTAGATGCTGCTGGCCACTGCTTGAGACAACCAACTGGGTATCCAAGTGCAGTATGTATGGACAATAAAGTTACTTTTAGCCATTACAAAAGTTTTACTTAACCTAAAATTTTTGTTTGCTATTCTGTGAAAAGTGATACCACCTTTCCCTCCTAGCTGCGCTTGCTGGCATGTGTTACAGCTGTCCTTCAAACAGCCAGCAGGTCCTCAACCCCCTGCCTCAGGACACTGCCTAGAAAGCCTGTCCAGTGGCAAAACCATGGGGAAGGAAGGGAGAACCATCTCCCCTGCCTCCCCAGGATAAGGTGGCTGATTTTTCCCTTTAACAACTATTACAAGAAGCAAAAATAAACTAAACCTCTTGGGAAAGCTCTCGCAGCCCATCACAGCGAGAAGGCAGCTTGCCGAACGGCAGCGGGAGCTGTGAAATCCTGCCAGAGCAGCCAAGGATTTATGCACAGGAGCAAGGCTCACACCAAGTGGAACCATAACCGTGGTGTACTGGCACATGCAGCACACCTCAACAAGCACAGACAAAAGCACGCAGTGACTGTCTGGTCACCTTGTAACTCTACAGGCTCCTTCTTCAAAAACTATTCACTGAAGACTTGAGTGTTTGGAACAAGAAAGAACTCCCAGACTTCAGAGCTTCTTCTCATCTTAAGTGCTTCATCAGATATTTTAGGCATTTTTTTTTTCTTTTCATATCGGATTAGCTACCTTCTGATACTCTCTTCCGAATTTAAACAGGCACGCTGCATTGGACAGAAATCAACCGTACTTAGTATTCCTCCCTTTGCTCTAATCAGCTTGACAGAATCTCTCCTATATTAAAATTTTAGCGTACATAATTCTCTTGCATGTAAAGGGTTATTAAACACTTTAATAAATCCCGCTAAGTTCATTTATTTTTTGGAAGATGATAACCTTGGAATAGACTTTTATGAAACTGGAAAAACTGCCAAGAGGAATTCTGCCAAGATAACTGTGTAACTAGGTTAAACCTGGATTATTACTACTGTTATTTACATTAAGGAGTATCACTATAAAACCTTTTAAAAATGGATTTGATATCTAACAGTAAGCTATGCTTATTTCTCAGTTTGCTACATATGCCAAAGAGTTTTAAAAACACTCATATTAAACTCAAGATATGGCATTTTATGTTTAAACAAGTCTGTAGACAAACACTTTTCGCACTAGAAAAATCAAAGCTGCACATTCTACTGTGCCATTCTTTGTTCATTGATCAAAGGAGAAATAACAGCACAGGACTGGATAAGGCTAGCAGTCCCAAGGATTTTTTCTGAGTATAAATGAAATTTTCTTGTTCCCTTGCCTGAAGATACAGAAGTGTCCCAACTTTCTCATGTAGCCTTCATTCATGAAAGCCTCTGTTTTACAGACTCAGGTTAATGCAGAGCACAAATGAAAACAACCTACTGTCTTGCAAAGAGCGAGTCTTTGTCACTGAGTAAATTAACTGATGAGGTCTTGCACATACACCTATAAAAACTGTGAACTAGCTGGTGCCTCCCAACTCTAGCAGTGCAAGAAAGAAAAAAAAAGCCATTAAAAGGTTGTTATACAAAGCCCATCTTAATATACATAAGACCAGGACACTCCAGACTGGTTTTGCACCAGCAGTATCAGCCAGTTTCCCGTGCAGGATACACGATGTGGATCTACACCACTACACAACAGCTCTAGAATGCTCTTCTACCAGTCTGAGATGGTGTTGCTGCTCAAACAAACCAGATAGGCCTGAAGACCACTCTGCTCTCATGGCAGAGCTGACTTACCATGTGTCACACATGTGGGTGGGACAAAGAAGAACAGGTTCTGTCTTCACTGTTTCATGCCACTGCACCGCTGTGTGTTTGGTGATAGCAAACCCTCTCCTGGGATCAGTGACCCTGTGGTGAGCCCCAGAGCTGTGCACGTGCAAACACACACATATGCACACAGAGAACTACTGTGTCTTGTTGTTGTTGTTGTTATTTTATTCAGAATGCTATTTAGCTGCAGTAATTTTGAGACAAGCGACCCCATCATTTCACCCTGTGTGCTCTCTGAGAATGAGGCTTTCTGGAGAGGGATTTGAGCAGCTGCTGCTTAGCAAAGAATGAAATTCAGACTGCTGGAGGGGGAGGAGAAAGGGGGCAAAAAACAACATTTGTTTAAAATCTGGCAGGAGCATCCTAATTAGATGAATTATTGAATGGATCATCAGGATTGCTCCCCAAAGTGCCATAGGGCATGAGAGCCCTTAGAGGACATGTTGATTTAAGACTGCAAAAATGATCCCAAAGAGCACCATCACCAAATGTGGAACACTAAAGGCTCATTTGTCTCAAAAATCACACTTCCCACTCAGCACCATTGCTCACTTGCCATGTATATAAAGGTTGTAACAGTTAATCATTTAGACAGGGATAAATATTTATTCAGGGACTACCTTAACGTTGAATGTTATTTCCTCCATGACGTAAACTCGTTCAGGAAATGCTTTAGCCACCTCCTCCACACTGTTAAAATACTGCACTGGCTCCTTAATATCTCGGTCTTGTTCCAGCAGCTTAAACTGCCCTGAAAACAGATGATAAACAGAAGAATTGTAAGATATTTATACTGGACAACTGTCACTGTGGCAACTGCTGGCTCAACTTCTTCACCATTTTGCTTGGCCAATTTTTCCAGTTATTAGCAACCAAACAAGAAGACAAAAGACTGTAGAGTCTCCTGAACCTGCCAGGAAAGACACCCACTTTCACTGGGTTGGAATGAAAAGAATTTGCATAGGCCAAAGTGAAATTAAAAATGATCAGTTTATCACATACTCTCTGGAAATAGTAAATAATTATGGAGACATTTGCATTTGTGTACTTAATTCAGTGTCATAGTATCTGTACAGATAGCACTTTTGAGGCTTTAATATTAAAAGTTTTACAGAAAAAAAACCACACCCATTAGTACAAAACCCCAAAACAATAAACCCAAGGTGTTTGGGTTTGTTTTTAGCATCATCAAACAGCTATTAAAAATGGTAGGCTAAAACACTTTTACCTCTGGGCTTCCCTAAGAATGGAACAGCATCTAACTTTCCGTAATGATAAACTAAGCCCTTCGAGAACTTTAGCTAACATATTAAAGCACACACATTTAAAACTCTTTTGAAGGTGTATGCCCTCAGAAGAGCATGAGAAAGAAGTATTTAAAATTTTGGCTATTTTTCTATGTCTTGTAAAAGGCAAGAACTAACATGGAGGGAGTCATCCCAGGTAGATCTGCCAGGGACAGCCAGGCACATCAATCACCTGTCTTCACTATGAACACAAAGTTTAAAAACTTTATTTTATAAATACAGAAATAAGCAAAAGCTTAGACTGTATACTGTTTGCATGACTTAAAATCAGTGGAGAGATCTTTCCAAATTTAGAAATCATAACTACTGCTAAGTTAAAAGCTGGCCTCAGCAGGATTTGATGTAAGAAACAACTCTAGAAAATGAGAAAAAGTTTGAATAAAATCTATAGTTGGTGCACCTCCTGTAAATCACATTTTAAAATTTGCAATACATGCAGCCACTGGATTATTCCCAAACAGTGCTCAACTTCATTAAAACACATCCAGTACATGAGGATGTCAGCCACCTACAGAAATAGTTTCTCACTCCTTCAGCGTTCTTGTGCTCAACACCCTGCTGCTCCTTTACATCCCATCAGGTTTGAGACTTCTGTGACACATTTGGAGAATTCATCCACAGCGAACTAGTTCAGGCCACAAAACAACAGAGGAGGGCGCGAACGTAAACTCAGTGCGCCCTGACGCCCCATGAGAGACCTGTCCCACCCCCTGCCAGGTGTGTGCACACATGGGTACCCACCCACACCCACCCCTCCCAGGAGAGGTGCCAGAGCAGGAGGAGTCTATTTTTCCAGTGTCTTAATAATCTTCACCACACTACCAAAATCAGCTGCGTTTTCCCAACTTCGTGTCTGCTTCAGGACACACTATGACTTGAAGTTCAACCAAGACAATTCATGTACTTTGGAGATCAGCAAGGGGGTAGAAGCCACAGGACCTTTCGTCTGACCTAAGGAAGCCCTTCCTATAGTGTCACACAGCAGGAATGGCTTCTCAGGGTCAGACCAAAGGTCTGCCTCGTGCAGCATTCCACCTTAGACAGGAGCAAGCAACAGCCATGTAATGAGGCTGGACTTAAAGCACAATTAGCATTAACCACCCAGAATCTCCTTCATAGCTCTCAGAGGAACTCATACCTGAAGTATGACCAGAGCAGGGAAGAGGTTTTAGGCTTAGTAGTTCCAGAGGTTTTCTTCCCTGTAAATTTGTTTAATTGCTTACTGAAGGTGTCTAAAAGTTACATTGTAGACATACCCTGTTATCTTGAAAAATTTTGGCAATCTCTTTTTCCACAGACTTTAAAGTACCTCTGGGATTAAGAGTACAAATTGCAGGAGTGATAAAGTTACACCTGGCAGACAGGATGGGTAGCCACAAGAAACCTGACAGGAGACAAGCATTTGGAAAAATGCTTTACATGCTCAATAGAAACATGCCAGCATACTAAACTGAATTCCTCAGCCTGTCTGCTTTGAGCTAGTTTTGGTGCAAAGCTATAAATGGGCCAGGCAGCCAACACCTTTGAGTTTGGGGAATATGAAAAATTAGCAAGGAGCTGCTCAGTTAACTGAGGCTGGAAAGTGTGTTGTGACTGATGCCAAGGCATGGACATGGAGAGTTGAAGAGAGAACCGTGCTTTTTAATCCTCAATCTGCCACTGTCGTGGTTTGATCCTGGCTAAGTGCCAGGCACCCACGGCAGCCGCTCACTCGTTCCCTCCCCTGTCACAGCTGGGCAGAGGAGGGAAGGAGAGGGGGGACAAAAAAATCCAGGGAATTAACCCAAAGGTCCATGAGTTGAGATAAGGAACCAGGAGAAAATGCTCCAAGGACAAAACAGGCTCAACTTAAGTTGCAAAGTGAAATTTATTACTACCTGAGTTAGAAGGAGGATATGAGAAATAAACTAAACCTTTAAAAGACACCTTTCTTTTCACTCCCCACCCCTCCCTCTCTCCCACCAACAGTACAAGGGGGGCCGGGTGTGGGGGTTTAGGTCAGTCCATTTCCATAGGTCAGTCCATTTCCAAGATCTTCTTCCCCTGCTTAGGGAGAGGGGCTTTTTTTCCTCTGCATTTGCCGTGGGGTCCCTCCCACAACAGACAGTTCTCTGTGAACTTCTATGGTGTGGGTTTACTTGTCCACAGGATGCAGTTCTCCAAGGACAAACTGCTCCAGCATGGGAGCAGGGGGCCCCTCTCTCTCCAACCAGGTCTCCCACCTGGACTGCAGTTTCCTCCGACATCCACCCGCTACAGCGTGGTCACCTCCTTCACAAACTGCGGGACTTTTATCTCAGTCTCTGTCTCACTGGGCTGCACCTGCTACGGCTTCTCTTGGCATCTACGGCTCCTGCGGCTTCTTCTGGCATCCATGGCTGCTGCAGCTTCCGACATCTCCCCGCTCCAACGTTGGCACCTCACCCACGGACTGCAGGTGGCTCTGCATCCCTCATGGACCCCATGGACTGCGGGGGGGACACCCCGTCTCACCATGGGCTCACTACGGCCTGCAAGGAATTGCAGCTCCAGAGCCTGGAGCACCTCCTGCCACTCCTTCTCCACTGACCGTGGTGTCTCCACATTGTTTTCCCTCACATGTTCTCACATCCTCCTCCCTCTCTAACCAAAGGCAGCAGCGTGTACATTTTGTTTTGATTTTTCCTTATATATGTCATCACAGAGGCGTAATCAACCTTTCTAATTGGCCCAGACATGGCCAGTGGCATGTCCATCATCTTCAGAGCCAATCTCTGCTGGAAACGGTGAAGAACTCCAGAAACTTCTCACAGGAGCCACTTTTATGGCCCCCTCCCCACTACTAAAACCACAACAGCCACAGACCATGTAAGTCCTGTTTTCAGGATTTCCCTGTCAGCCACAGCCTAACCAAGAGGAAGGTGCATTCCTCAGCAGTACAGGTCTTTTCCTGCACAGGCACCCCACTTTCTTGCAAAGGAAACTCAAGAGTGGGGGAAGCTGAGTGAAGTCAGGTGCCCTCCTACATGGAGTCAGGACATGCCAGGACATCATGCAGCAGCAGGGGCTATGAGATGCACCAGGGAGCAGTTGACAGCACACAAAAACCACTACTCTAGAGCACAGAACCAGGAACTGTACTTCAGACAGTTACTAAGGGCAAGGTGCTCTTAAATTTAACAGATGTCACACAGTGTTCCTTCACCATGGGCTGACCCGAGGCTGTGCCGGCTTCTCAATTGTTATCCTCTTCAACTACCAACACAGCCACTGGGATGCAACCCTAACTGATTGTCCAGTTTGGGATCCAGGGGTCTGATTTGCAGGATTCCTGGCTGTGGCTACCATTTGAGGCAAGCTCTGATTAGAATTTATAATGACGAAAAAAATGATCCCAAATCCAAACCACAGCAAGTTTAAGTCATCTCAGACAGATCTAAACTCAGTGGAGTTACTTCTGATCTAACACTCTGTGCTTATGCATAGAATAGAGGCGAATATGATAATGCATGGAAGTTACATAGTTTTTTGAAACTGTGATAAAATTTTGCTAGTTCAGAAAGAAATTGAGAACTCTCACTTCAGAGTGGGAACTGAGTTGGGCACAGTAACAAAGCATGAATTCACATGAATGAGGAAAGAAAACAAAATACTGAATAGTAATACATGATACGAACAATATTAATTCAGCCCTTTGAATGAGACAGCAGTCTTTAATTCTAGGTTCTCTAGTTACTCTGTTTGGAAGCATAATATTAATTTCTTTATGACTGTTATATATTTAACAACAGTCAATCTGCTGTCAAGACAAAGGCCAGTTACTCCTTGCAACCCCAAGTTTTACCAAAAACATCCCAAATTCCTCAGCAAAGAACACACACTTTAGGCTGTGTGCAACTGGAAGCAGAGCCTGCTTTTTACTGCAGAATTACACATTCCTGAAAAAAAGGGGGAAAAAAAAGAAAAAAATCATCATAGGGAGCTTTGCTTTGGTACAAAGCGATGCTCAGAGCTGTCTGTGTCGCTATCTGTGCCATCCTCCCTGTCCTTCAGCTGAGCCTCACAAACACAAAGCCGTCTGTGCCCTTGCTGCTAATAAGCAGCAGTTCACGAGGAGGTTGATGACAGAGGAGTACACACAGATCCCAAAGCACAGAATAGAAGGGCAGCATTAATCTCTGCCTGTTACGAAATCAAGAAGTATGCTGTGCATGGAAGCTGTCAGCGCTAGATGTTAAAATGCCTCTTCCTTGAAAAAGATGGGTTTATAACTCGAGATTTTCGATAGACAGCTTTAAAAAATTTATTTCCTTTTCTATTGGAAGGAGAGAAAGAAGTGCTGAAGAAAAGCCTACAATACACATTTGAACCAGATGTCAGTAACTAACTAACTAACAGGGAAGAAGCAGACAATTTCTTACTATGTTTCTGCCTGGTCTCTATTCAAGCTTCCATAAAAAAACCAAAGACAGCACGGCTGAAACACAAGTTTAATGGACATAAGTATGGCTTGACTGTATGTTAAAGTGGAATGTTATTACACTTTGCAAGATGCACAATTTCATTGAGAGACTACAAAATTGATGGCAAGCTTGAACAAACCACAGAGCAATTTCACTGTATGTTAATTAGAAATTTAACAAAAAAAAATATAGAGCTAAATCTACACTTTTAGAAGCTCACCCCTCTCTCTCCTTCACTAGTACAAAAAGAATAATGAAATGTCTCTGTAGTAAATCAGTGAAGGTTCAGAAAGATCAAAGATTCATAATACCTGCACGGTCCACTGAGCAGGTATGGCTATTCCTTTGCAGCCAAACACAAGGGAGAAATGAACAACTACTGCAAGCTTTATATCTCTTTATCTTTCTGTCTGGCCTCTGGCAGGCACAGTATTGGAACAGTTTCATCCTAGTATATATTATCTCTGTAGATTATGAATTCTTATTTCTCTGTGAAGGTACTTACAGCAAAGACAGTAAATCCACTACTGGTGGAAATGAGTCTGGAAAGCTAAAAAGGCAAGGAAGGACCTAAACCAGTGCTTATTCTCCAGTTTATGAAGGCATTTATTAAAAAGCCATTAGGAGCAGGAAGATCAGTCCATCTTCCTTCTTGCCAGATTGGCCCTGCAATGTCTGTGAGCAGGGGCATTAATCAGCCCTTTCTGTTCCAGCTTCTGCTGCTTTCACTGCTTTGGTTCGTGCAGGCTTACACACATTCCTAACTCCAACCCCTTTCATACAGGTTATTTCTGTGATGTAAGATCCCCTGATTTTCACAGTGATTTACCCCTTAGCCTCAAATAATCCAGAAGTTTCCAACAGTTCAGAATGTTTCCAAAACAGAAACATTCATTCTGTACAGTGTCTGCACTGTGCCTAGACTCAGGCAGTCTTTATCTATGGCAGGCGTTCACAGCCTGGAGAAACAGTCAAGTTCTCATTGATACAAAAGCATGAGTGCACGTTTGTGCTCATACACCAAAAACAAAATCTGGAAAAAGAAATTCTGTTAAAAAAAATGCACGTCATCAATAGGAAACATGGAAGGTCACTGAAACATCTGCTCAGCTGCATTAGCTGCTAAATGTTTCTCCAAGGAGGCAAGAGCTATGTTGTTTTTCAGCTGCTTTGATTATTTTGTAAGTCTCACAGTCCTCCATGAGACTCCATGCAAGGCCCAGTGCTTCTCAAGAATGCACAGACGGCACAGCAGGGTAGCAAAAGTACTGCAGAAGTTTATGTTTCATATTATTTGTTGACTGCTGACTGCATTTTCGTATTTCAAAGAACTGCAGAGATACTCAAAAAGGAAAGGCTCTACCTGCCAGAATAACATAATTTTGGAAAAAGAGAGTTCTTGCATTCATTTTTCAGCATTCCTGTGCATAACACTGATAGCAAATTACTTTGTTTCTCTTCACAAAATTATGATCCTTGATATAACTGGGCAGAGTTGAAGAGCATAAGCCAAAAGTACACATCAGCACACATGGCTCTTAGATGGACCTGTACAGTCTTTATCTGATTGTATATAATACAACTCTCCTCAATGCCTGATACAGATTCATTTTAGCGGGGGATGATGGAAGAAGACCTCAGTTTAAGGTCTCGCCTGTCAGCCCATCAACTAGATCATATGGTAGAGCTATTTCATCCCTAACTTATCCTTAGATAAGGCAGTTAGTCAAGAGTGAACATGGCAAACCAAAGACTCTAAAATAATAGATGAAACTACAATCATAACACTTCAGCCTACCTGCAATTAAAAAAAGTCAACTTTTAATTTAAATTGACATTTGCCCATATGTCTTTGCATAGAACCTAAGTGTGGTGTTTTGTTGTTGCAAGAAGTGTTGTCCTAACAGTGGCTGTAGCTGTCTAGACCCGAGAAAAGAAAGAATACAAGAAGACCCCATCACAATCTTTGACATAGCTACCATGTGGCTAACTGGGACCATGTTGTAAAATTAATGCTGAAGCTCTTTCAGGGATCTACCACTAAGCCAACGTGAAAGGGTTTGGCAGACATGCAGAAGTAATGATGAGGGGGAAATAAATGCCTCACGTAATTTTTGCCATATTCCAGCTTGTCAAAAGTGAGCATTTGTTCCCAGCTCTCCAGAGCAGAGAAGAGTGCAGGCACACTCAGGTCCTCTGGAGCAGCAGAGCCCCACTGCAAAGAGAGAAATCGCAAGTGTAAATGCCCACCAACAGACTAGTGCAGGCAGGCTTACTGCCTACAGGGAAGACAGGAATCACCTTCTCTGTTGTCTCTAGAATCTCCATTGAAGGAGTTACTGATTTCATCTCAGGCTGGGATGTGGCAGCAAACTAACATGGATGCAGTGCCATGGTAAGTTCAACCCCTTAGTCAAAGAAAGAGCAAGATAACCCAACGGCACAGGTTCATCCTTACCTGCCACACTGAGAGCTTCTCAGAGGTATGCAAAAAATGGCTTGGGGGCAGAGAGGATATTTTTTGGAGTTATTCATGAGAACTTCTTTGTTTACTTTCATAGTGTAGCTGGCTGAAAGCATACAGGAAACTATAAAAGGGTGGAGAATACAACAGGAAAATACACAAGTATATCTCTGGTGCACAGCTTCCAAAGGATGACAACTGCAATACAAACTAGAAATGTTATGATTGATTCTTAAGGCATAATCACCTTGAAATAGCTATTAAAGAAACTGAAGTATTCCTTCTGTTTTTTTAAGAACTGCCTGTCAATATTTTTCTTGAGGAGACAGGTGAAGAAGAGGACCTCCCATGTCCCAATTTATATCCAATCTTCTGGAAATTTAGGGAATACATTAAAAAAATGGACAGAATATGAACTAGAGACAGGTCTAAGTGAACATGACACGAGTAGAATTCATCAAGTGTACTGGAGCTAAACTTATAGCACTGCAAAGCACAGGGCAAGGCACAAAGGTACATTCAGTCAGCAGATATTGTGTAACATTTCATGGGGAAGGAGCTCTTCAGAAGGAATAGTTTTACTTCTTGGAAGTATTATGAAGATTTTGAAGCCTTAAATGCCTTTATTCGTCATTGTGTCACGTCTGTGCCACAAATACCCAATCAACCAAGGGAGAATGAGTCAGGCATCACAACCTGGTGAGACATGTTGAAGCAGAGCATCAGCCCACTGACACATCCCCTCTGCGTATGCACAGACACCATCTGAGAGATCAAGGAAGGGAACCCAACCAAGTTTCCCACACAGCAACGCAATACTTGTTAATCAAACCCTGTAATCCTATGTTGGCAAAGCAAAGGGGATGGTACAGCCCAGCATTCTCTTTTGTCTTATCTTTACCTTTATGATTCGTAAGTAGCATAACCAAAAAAAAAAAAGATTCTGTTGGCAGCATGATAAAGGAAAATCAGTTCAAATGGTGACTGATGATAGCTTAAAGCAGATTTAACTCACAGATATTGCAAGACAGGGAATTTTAGGTTACAGATGATGTAAAAAGACAGACAGGGAAAGCAAGCCTAACCTCCAACCTTTGTTTCATAAGTTATTATCATCACAAATACAAGATTACCACAATGAAATGTTCCATTTTACAGGATCACATGTTTTGAGTGTCTGGACTGTAAATTAACTAGATTTAACTTACTGGGTTATCATCAGTCTAACCTGTAATTAGCATAATTTTCTTCCTTTCCCATGTGCTTCCAACAGACATGAAGCGTATGTTCCACAAGCAGTGTGTTAGTTCACACACTCAGCAGACCATGCAGAGGACTCTGATGAGTACCACACCATCTGACTTTCCTAATTACTGTTAACAAAAGCTGTAGTAAATTTCCTGTTGAAGAGTAAGATTAGATGCATATCAGCATTTACCCTGATCACAGCTCAAAAAAAGATCGAGAGAAAGAGAGAAAAGTTACAGAAAGCCCAACTAAACCAACCCAGAGCTCGCAAGAGACAGTATCGAGATAACTACATTTAACAGCAGCTGTCCGATGACAACAACTTTCCTTGTGTGAGTATGAGCGCCATTCCCTTGGTACCAGAGTGGATAAAATCCATGCAGATCTGTTATGACAATGTTTCATAGTCACTGAAAGCTTATGGCTCTAACCTACTACAGCAGCATCCAGGATCTTTATGAGAATGTCTGATGGAACTGCCTGCCAACAGACAGGAAGATTTGATAAGAAGGTAAAGACAACTTAATCCCTCACTTAGAATAAGCCTCTAGCAAAAACTACCAGACAAGAAAATGAGGCAGAACCAAAGGTGAAAAAGTACATGGTTACAGTTCTTACCACATTTACACATTAACACTGATTTGGTACTCAAAATCAATCCTAAAGGAGCAGAGATCCAGTTTAAACATGTCAAAGCAAACTGAACATCAAACCTTTCACTGGGTGGCAGATAAGACCCTTAACAGAATCATACCACTGCTGTGCCCATAGATTTTTCTATTTTAGTGAAAGACATCACATACCTTTAGAAATAAGAACACAGACCTGATCTGCTTTTGGATCTAGTCATAGCTAGGTGATCTCCTCCCAAATCATCAGTATACACTCATCCCAAGATATAATTACATTAAAAGAACAGGGTTGTCTACAATAGATTAACATTTAATTAAAGCACAGAAGAAAGTTTAGATGAGAGTAACAGAATAAACTCCTGGTTAACATTTGAAATTAATATTACTAGTTTCAAGTAGGCTCAAACAGACCACATTAGAACACCTGTTAAAGGTTAGCCAAGCATGTTGGGATTTTATATCACAGCTGCATCCAAATATTCTGCTTTTATACTGTGGATTACTCACCCTATTTAAACTGATTTCAGAAAAAATTATGAATGTGTAAGGTTTCCTCCTCAATGCTGACCGAGAAAATCCCTTTTCCTCTTATTTCAAAACAAATTTGTGATTAATAATTTTGAGAAAACATAGTAACAAGATCTGTTCCTGTGGGCTGATGCCTGCACTAGTAACAGTGCAGTTGTAGTCCATAATCTGCATGACTCCAAGTACCTAATGAGTACAGAAACCCAAAGCCGTCCTTCCCTTGCCTCAGCAGACACCTCCTCACAGAAAATCCACACAGAAAGAAAACCCCTTTTTCCCTTTCATTCTTGCCATTTTGGTTGCTAAACAGTGAACTTCAGTTTCTTGTGCAAATGAAGGGTCAATGAAAGAAGCTGGAGTATTTTCTAAGGTCAGCAATCTTTCAGGACCTGAGTTCAGTGCAGTTCTAGGGGAAGAGTTTCTTCTAATTCCAGTGTCTAAACTTGTTGGAAAAGATGAAAAGGACTTTTTGCACTGACAAAAAGGTAAAAAACAGACAGCATTCAAGAAAGAAACTGTGTTCACCTGTGGCAACAGAAAAAACGTTATAGTGACAGATGGAAGAGGCTTCATTCTTAAAGAAACAGGTGAGTTTGAAAACAGGGCTAATAATTTTAGGAGACCAAAACTTGATTTCATTGAAGAAAGCCAACTTCTGTAAATTAGAAACAAGCAAGTTCCAGCCTCTGTGTCAGGCCTGCTTTGAATCCTCTCATTTCACTCTGATTTAAAAAATTGAGAGATTGCAATTATAGGGAGAGATTTAAGATGTGCAGAAGCACATTTTTATGACACACAATATGGATTCCAGGGATCCTAACCACAAGCAAGTTATGGATTTACACCAGACAACTTTTTGGATTTGGTATCCATCTCTTAAAAAATAAATTTGCAAAGTGAAAGCAGCTTTTCCAAACAAGTTCATACACATTCTTCTATTTCTTGGTAAGTCAAAACTTTCACTAAAATAACAGCAGCAACCTCTGAGCTTAATCATTAACTTCGCCTTACTGAGTAACAGCTTTTATTTATTTATTTGGCAAAAGCTTCAAAGCCCACACTCACCTAAACTCAAGCTCTTAATGTTTCTGCCACAGTGCAAAGACGCTTTCTTCAATTTCAAACAGATCATCCTTTGCACTTTCTGCTTTTTTGCTGACAGATCTTTTTCCTCCTGCTACTCCCACATGAGTATCCCCGCTCCGATGGCCTGACTTGAGCACCATTCATTGCCTTCTCGCTCACTGAGCAGTCTTTTGTGTCTCTCAGGTTCTGACCCCATCCCATGGGCCAAGTGTAGGATGGTATGTCCTCCACCCAAGGAGGGCAGCCACATCCACAGGACTGCCCCTGGCAGCCACTTGTGCTGCAGTAAACAAAGCTAAAGAAAAAGTGCATTCACAAAGCAGAAATCTTTAAAATGCACATAGATCAATTCTGTATAAAAAGTGCTTTTGTTTCCTGCTCAGGAACAGGTTTTTTAATTAACTGAATGGGAGGAGTCGTAAAAGACAGGAACAATGACTGAGTCAGCAGCTCAGTCAGTTCTCAGTAGCTTAACAGGGCTTTACATGAGACAGAATAAACTTATTTCATTCAGTCAGACATTTTTATCTATGTGTAGAGAGACTTCAGAGCTGGGGCTTGGTATTCTGAAAGACTGTCTGTGCATTATAGAGCAGCTTATTGTTTCAAAGCTTGTATCTCATTTGCCTGCTGAATATATACATAGTTTCTAGCAGAGCCTGTATTTTTCCCTCTTCTCCTCTCTCCCTCAACTTAAATCTACTAAATTATTGTACTCAGATTACTGCAGAACCTGTTGCTCAAACAGTTCCCAACATTTGTGTATCTCCAAAGAAAAGGAGTACTGTTATTCTATGTAATTAAAAAGACAATTTTCTTTGGAAAGGTACTATCACTTCGTATTGTCAATGCCTGTCACGGCACACTATAGCTTAGTTTACATATTTACAACATGTTTAAATTAGGAAGGAATTCAATTTATTAGAAAGGAATTCAATTTATTATAGCTCCAACCACAAGCAATCATGACCAAGTTCTCAGAAACAAGTTCACTTTACTTCTGGAACAAATTAAAAAACATTTTAAAAACTGAAATGAAGCCAATTTCCAAAGAAACTCTTTAATTACACAATAGGTCTGGTTTATTCATCTGAGGTTTCCTGTCAAGGAGAGTATTCAGCTTTAAGTACATTCATGCTACAGCTAAAATTACATTAAGGAGAATTTGAAACAAGCGTAGAGCCAAAATAACACACGATCTAAAAATCACCTTGATGAAGTACACATAGGAGCTTATGCTCCAAAAACTGTCATCTGTAATGCTGGAATATCTATCAAGCATACAAAGTAACTTGCAGCAAGCAAACATTTCTAATCTTTTGGTTTAGGATCAGCAGTCACGTTTGCATCACCGCCTCAGTTGAGAGGCAGAAGTATTTTGATCCCTGTATTCTGCATGAGCTAAGCCATTTCTTCACTCACTCCCTGTGAATGCAACAGAGTTTGTCAGAATTGTCTGGTTTCCAGTACAAGAGGACATTGATTCAGCGCTGTGCAATTTACCCACGAAGCAGACAAAGCTCTTGATAACAGCTCAAGATGAATGAAGGCAGCTTTTAAGAATGAGCTTTTTGGCATATGTTCACAGCATGTGCTAAAGTGTCACCAGGAAAAAAAACAGGGGGAAAAAAGGGAAAGAAGAGATGAGCTGAAAAGGTGAGTGAATAGAGATGATGAGTAAGAGCACATTGCTTCAGCACTGCCACTTCATTTAATTTTCACTGCTACTCAAGAAGACAACAAAGATGATAAATCTAAAATGCAGATCTAAGCAAGATATGCATCTGCCTCAGTTCTCCTGAATGCATTCCGTCACACATGTTTTGTTACATTACCTTAAATAAGGAGGGTACCATCTAAACCTCTCTCTGGCAGTTCAACTTACCATAGCTGAATCCAAAAGGTATAAAGAAACAGAATGCTCAGCCAATTTTTCCATCTTGTGAGATGCCTGCCAGCTTGCTGAGAGCCAAATAAAACCCGTTACTAGAGGCTGCCAGCCTAGCCTAAAACAGCTTGACAGAAAATAAATGCTACAGACTACACATTGGGTGGTTTAATTCCAAAAGTGTTTTTAGACTACCACTTAGAGGATTTTGTTTTCTCCATCTAAATGATAATTCATGAGTTAAAGAGTTGTACAAGTGAATATTTTTCCTCTATGTGTTTCTAGCGAAAACTTCTCACTAATACTGGTTTGGGGCATCTCCCATTGAAAGGCATTTTTGCACCAATCCCACTTTGTAGCCTCTCACTGAAAGGGCTGTGAAGTGGTAATTATCAGAGTGGCTGGCCCCCTGTTTGTTTTTGAGTGCACATGGACTTCCCCAGCTGCTAGATTATCAAGAGATATATTATTACATACTGATTTCTAAGTACAAAAGCTAACATTAGCAGCTGCAAATATTCCAGGGAAATTCTGTGCTTCAAATTTCTGGAAAAGAACTTTGGCTGTAAAACAAGGTGATCTTAAATCTGTCTCTGAGATTAGGAAAAATATTATTAAAACTTCCATTTAAAAAAAATGTCATTCCTTGAATAATGAAGCTGAATCAATACTGTGCACATAGATTTGCCATAGCACATAGATTTAAGATGCCATGGATGGGGAAAGAGGATATTACGGTTTCAGACAATTAGAAGTGATTATGTAGGCATTTAGAAAGGGAGGCAGACGGTGCCTAGAGACCAGAAAAACTGGGACATCCCAAGCTAAAAGTAACTCAAAACCAAAACCTGTCATCAGATCAGTCTGCTAGAGTTGTTACAAAGTTTTCCTGACAGCTGAATATTCCTTACAGGAAAATTACTATTTCAGTCGAGATTTTTGAACATGGGAAACAGAGAGGCAAAGATGCTTAAAACATCCTGTCCTTGAAATGACATAAATTATGCTCTTTCAAAGCACATTTTTTCTCAAAAAAGTCCACTCCTTTCTTTTTTTCAACCTTTTATCCCTTCAGTCTGCTACCTCCTGCTACCATGCCGAGCTGCCTTCAGGGGACAGAGTGTCCATGCCACCAAAACCCTGCCACGGAAAGTGAGGGTCTCAGCTTGGCCACCAGTAGGTGGAGGGGTCACAGAAAGAAGCCACAGGCACAGCGTACTCTGTCCAGACATACGGCTCCACAGCTGGCAGGCTTATCCACACGCAGCTTCAGTCCCTGCCTAAGTAAATCAGTACAAAACACATTTGGTGAAATCACTAGAAAGACTGTGACCACCTAAGCAAAGCCAGATACAACCTGGTTTACAATCTTTGTTTTTTTGTCTGCTGGGGGCTCTCTGACTGAGGGACATCAAAGTGGGCAATTCACTTTTCCTTCCTGCAGTCACTCTCCATGCCTTCAGCATGTATTATTTTGGCCTCCCCAGCCACTCTTCAAGCTGGAATTGCCCAAGTGGCTGAGAGTCTAAATACCTACGGCAGCTACTTCATGTCTTACGTACGTACTACCCTTCACTATGCCACGCCCCAGTGTTGCACCTTTACCTGCTGCAGGTTCTGCATGGCTGACCAGGCAGCTCATTTGCCAGCTCTAGGAAGACTCAGCTGAGCCAGCACTCAGAAAGCTGTATGCCAGCTGACCCAAGGTTTTCCTTGGACAGGAGTCAGAAAACCACTCTGCACACTTTCCATCTGATTCACACTAAATGAGCCTTACCATAGCCAAGCACCACAAAGAGACAAACATCTGCACTACGGGAAAAAAGGTGGCTGTTTTCATTTTCCACAGTGGAGAAGACGAGTGGTACATCCAAACAGGATGAAGGCACACACTTCTGCTCCCTTGAGCCAGCACGTCTGACGGCAGTAAGCCAGACATGGCAGCACCACGTTCCACCCTCAGCAGCACAGGAGGCCTCCCTCCCAGGGACTCCAGGCACACAGACCCTGGTTGCCATCGTGTGCTGGGCTGCTGCTCTGTCCCCACTGTTAAACCAGCAAGGACATGTTCTCACACATTCATGGGGATGTGTGGGCAGACTCTACGTGCCTCACATCCAGGGTTTCTGGGGAAAGTCTCAGGCCTTGCAGACAGCTGATCCACAAAGCCTGCACACATCTTCATTCAGAGCTGAAGGCTTAGTGTGGCCCTTTGTATTTATTTACTTGCTTTCTCCCTGACAAACATCATGTCTGACAATGCCTCTCTGCTCCCCTTCTCCCTCACCCACAATTATTTCCCTCTGAAGGAAAGGGAAAACAAGCAAAAGAGTATGTTTGAAATTATCTTCTGTGATGCTCCTCTAGGAAGCAGCATACCCAGGAATCAGTATGACCCAAATTTCATAGTGAACGTATGAAAACATACAGCAAAGAAATCTATGCTAAACAAAATGATTCTTTTCTTATTTTTCTTCATTAAAAAAAGCTTCACAGATAGTATTGATGTTTAGAGAAATCAAAGTTTAAAAGCAGTCTTCCCAGAGTAACAGCAGAGGATAGGTTTATCTATGACCACACAGCATACCACTCGAACAATCAGTGAAAAAAGGAAGGTTAATTAGTAAATAAATTGAGCCAGATACCAATCCTTCACAACAAAAAAGCTTACATATACCAGAAATATCAAAACCATACACTTAAGATCTTCTTGCAAGATTACAGCATGAAGCACTATGGGCTAATCCAGGAACACCAGACAATTTAATTACATTTTCTACTGAAAAATTAAACCATATGCATAGCTCATCAGATCAAGCTTTCTAACATATGTCTGGTTTTGATATCCAACATCTGTCTGAAAATGAGATTTTCATTTCCCTTACGAAATCTGATTCCACCTCCATGGTCAAACTCAAGGAGCAATGATGGAAAGAAGTGAGGGAAAAAGAACAAGTGTTGGGTTATCTGATTTTGCCTTATAGCTAAGTTTATAGTTCAATCTCTAAATACCAAAAATCTTAGAATACAATAATACTTTCTTCACAGGTGAAGGCAATAGGGAAATGCAAGAATAATCAGATTTTTTTTCCCTCAAAAAATATATCCTAAATCATCTTAATTTTCTTTCTTTAGGAATACAACTAATTAGGGTCTCAGCTGTTATTAAACAATTTCTCCCACACTGTAGTGCTCTCTCACTGGTTTTGGCCGTCTCCTTGAGAAAACCTTGCAGAAAGACTGCACATGTGCGATGTACAGACAAAGAAATGACACAGTGCTTCTGCTGGATCAGCTCATCTGCCACGTCTATCACCCGTCCCGTTGTTCCTGAGCAACACAAAGCAGAGTGAGCTTTAGAAACCTGTCCATTGTGAGGATCCAGAAATACTCAATGCTCCAGCTCCTGTCAGCTGAACATCATCTATAAAAAGGAAAGCCATGAAAGTAGTGATTTAACTCTAAAATCAGTTGCTGTATGTGTTATTTTACAAAGCTGTAACACCAAAAAAAAGTGCTTTTCTGGAGGCAGAACACAAGCTTGCATATTCCATCTATATTTTACCTTATGCTAGCAATTTCCTTGCCATTTTTTTCAGCAGCCTCTTTCCAAAGGATCTTGAAGCTCCTCTGAAAACTATTTCACTGAGCGTACAGAAGAATTCTGTATTCACAAAGTTGGTTAAACTTTTCTGTCCCTCATACTGATCTGAAGTTTCAGAGTTATTTCTTTCTTTTCTGCAACAGAATTATTCCGAGATACTTTCCCAGTGCTTTGAAGCCCGCATGGGATGCCTGCATGCACTCAGTGCCACCAACTTGGGTTGGAAAACCCTACATCTTAGTGATCAGCTGGAATTCAATCTACCCCTCCTCTGTTTCATTTGAGCTATCAACTTGAATCCAGTTTCTTACATCCCTGCTGTATGTTCAATCTTTCTGCCACAGTCAGAACTGTATATATATAAAAATAAAAACAAAGAAAAGAAGAACTGCTCTAAGTATAATCCTTGGGGCAGGGCAGCTGACTGTACACCTTTATGGTCAAGGAACTGGGAACAAGGAAAGCAAATTTCAAGTCATTGCTCCAAATCCAGCAGGAGAGGAAATGCATGAGTATACACATTGCATATGTTATTTGCAGAAGTTTTAAATCACTGGTTATTGTATGGTACAATTTTTTATTCCTACTGCAGATCTGAGAAGCTTCTCAATTAAGAAAAAACCCCAAAAACCAAAACACAAATCTGCCTTCAGATTGAACTCAGTATGGTGCTACAAAAGTGTGAACAGTTCAGCATTCCCAGGAAGTAAATGGCATAGCTAAAAATTAATTCTGCCAATTCTACTTTCAATCCTCTATGAAGAGATCATTATGAATGTTCACTCGCAACATTCACCCACACTTATACTAATAGCCTGCATTTGACTACAGATTTCCTGGTGATGGAAATGCAATACGCAGCAACAACAAAATGTCTTGCCCACACTGCTGTCAATTCAGCAGAAAAAAATTAACCTGCATCCTCCTGGTTCAGGAAAAGTTTCATCAATACATACTGGACAGCTGTGTCCAGAGCTGTGAATATGTTCTTTTAATGATTTCCAAGCAGCATTTAGTCATTACGTTACTTAAAATAATAGCCCAACTCTTTCAGGGTTGATAGTTTTCTAAAGATCAAACTGCTTTATTTCAGCTTCCACCCAGCAAATAGGAGTAGGAAATTGCTCTTACACCAGAAGAGGGTTCCTTCTGACCAAGCAATTTACAAGATAATCCAAGATGCTGCAGCATTTGGAGAAGCCAGCCAGCACAAGGGGTACATTGTTAGAAGCCCCCTGCCTCGCAGGGGCACCCTGGCTCCCCTTAGGACAAGGGTTCAAAGGCTTTATACAAAGCTGTGGAAGGGGCAAGCTGCAATTCACCCTCTGCCCGGTTTTTTCTCCTTGCCTGGGATGCCAGGGCTGATGCCTTGGAGACAGGTTTCAAAGATCAGGTCTCCACCTTGACTTTCTGCACTCTTCTGGCTTGACTCTCCTGAAGGCTGGTGGCACAGAAAGGGTTGGGGCTGCACTTCCTTCCCTGTCAGGACTAGTCCCACAGGAGCACACAGTTCAGCTATTACACCGAAAGAAGTTTTGTTTCCACTTGGCATCAGAACTGATACTGAGAGTCAAAGAGAGGATCAGCACTTAAGGTTCATTTGTATATCAAGGGGAAATCCAGAAGCCATTGAAATTGTTTACAGCAGGTTGAAAGAATAATATGAAGAACAAACATTGTGCTGATAGATATCCAGATGGCTTTTGCAGGCAAATCTCAATGCCTTTAGCCCAGCTAATGCTCATTAACATTTACGTATCATTTCAGGATTTTATTTCTAAAATTTATAAAGCACCAAATCATGAAGGTTTCAGAGAAACGGGAGTCATGCCTTCTCCCACCCCCTCCCAACTTTGCTTTATGATTGAATTGAGTTTATGTAGCAGAGCAAAATGATTCAAACAACTGGTGCAGATGACAAAGCGGGGAATGGGGAAAAAGATGTAACACACTGGGGAACCAGAGGATGCTGATTGTGCAGCCCTGTGGACAGGGCTTTTCTGGGGCAGAATTTCACAGAATTCCTGCAGTTTCACACTGCCAGAACAAGCTCCTGGAAGTTTGGAGAAGGCAAACCACACATATGATAGGAGAAGGCAGGTCCATCACCTTGTATCCAAACACTTAATTCTTCCTACATAAACTCATCTGGCGATTTCTATTGTTATTTGACATCCCTGTATCTAAGAGGATGATGGCAAAGTACAGCAAGGGATGTCAAGAGCAAGTCAGGAGTGATGTGTCAAAGAGTTGCAGTATGCCACAGAGGCCACTCTCCTCGGCTGGAATCAGGCACAAGTATCCAGACTTGTTTTAAGACAAAGAGCCATGAAAGCTGAAAATATTCATCCACTATTTATCCACAGCCAATTTGTGTGAAAAAGAAGTTTACCAGGCAACCCCTTTTTCTGACTTGTCTCCCCCATTTTGTGATACCAAAATTCTCTGACTTTTGTACCGAGGCATTCCTGGCCACACCACTGACCACTGTTTCATGCACTGGATATAGAGAGAGTATAAACACTTTTCAGCCTCTTCCAAGTAAATAGTTCCAATCTCCTGCTGGAGGTAAGAAAGGGTAAAAAAGTAGCACTGAATCCTTCACCTTCATGTAATGGCACTGAAGTTAAAAACAGATTCACAAAATATTTGTAATCCTTAATCTCCCTTCAAATCAAAGTGATGTTGAGATTCACCAGTGTTTAGAGACCCCAAGAGATTTATTTGTAAATGGCTGGCTCAGACTCAGCTAAATCCTCCTTCTTTTTATTTAGCCAGTTTGGTGACCTGGCAAAAATTCAAAACATAAATTTTAATGAGAAAAATATCCAACCACCTCTAGCACATTAAGATTCTGTAACAGACATTAGAAAAGAAAAGAAAAAAACAAGGTGTTGGTTCACAGAGCACCCAGGGGGAGGGGAGACCTTTTCAGCAGCAGATGAATTCAGTGTTCAGAAGAGGCCTGAATCTTCCACACAGGCAATGTGTTTTGTGTGGTTCCCTGCACAACTACTCTGTTGTTACTTACTCTTTTTTCCTGCAGTATAGATGGACCCTGTGTAGCAGGGAACAGGGTTCTGGAGAACAGCCCTCATTTTGTTCAGTACAATACAGCCTTCTCAACTCCTAACGCTGCCACTTGAACCCTCAAACCATACAAAGGCGAGAGGAGAACAATTCTGAAATGAATAAAGCAAATAACTGGTTTGCGTCTCCTTTGGATGTAATGTCACAACCCAGCTTAAGGGCTAGTAAAAGCTTTTATGGAGTGTTTTCCCCACCTGGTAGTATATACAAACACTCCCTATGGGTATTTCTCAGTTTTCCAAAGAAAAGAGACAGTTGCTATTGTCCTGAACAGATTTCCAATCAGATGTTTGGTGAAGTTCAGAGAGGAAACGCATTACATGTCTGCTTGCACATGATTAATCGGCATCACTGCAGGCTAGTGGATACCTTCATTTATGTAAGGAAAAGATTTTAAGCTTTATCAGTGACATTTTAGATCACAGTCAAGGAAGCTTTGCTCATCTACCATGACTCACCCAGACTAATGCTTCCCATAACATATTTAGGAATACTGAAAGAAGTATAAAAGTGCCCACAATAATCCAGAAAAAAAGCCTACTACTGAAAACCATTTTTGATGAATGGTGATATTTTTATATCGCAACACCTGAGAACATAATTCACATGCTAAATCTGTTCCATGCAGATAAAGCTTAGCAGATTTTTATCCATAAAGGCATAGAGACATGCAAGTACAATTCCCAAAAGAAGAAGGAATTCCCATTCTCATAGGTAGAAGTGAAAGGAGTGGGCTGGAGAGGGAAATGACCATAGTTAAAACTGTCAAGGAGTCTCAAGGAATGAATACGCATTGCCTGATGTGAATCTATTCCAGTTTCAAGTGGTATGAGAACAGAACATTTGTTTCCAGATGAAAAACGAAAAAATAAATGTGTTTCCATGGCTTTCCTGGGTAAAGCTACATTTGAATTTGTTTAGAGATAGCAATTTTGTAAAATGATTTGGTTACTATTAAATAGTTCAAAGCACTTCAGGCTGGTAAAGGATAAAGTACTTGGCTGACTAAAATAATATTGCTCTCAAGTATTGTAAAATAAACAGAAAAACACCCTTAATTTCAAGAAAAAACCCAACTGAACACGATCAGCAGGAGACCTCTGCTTTTAGTTCGTTAAACAGGATGGGATTTATTGCTCAGTAAGGAAGTTCAGGATGTCAGATTTTTGCCATTTGGTGCAAAGCTGGATGTTGGTGTGAGAAGCAGGTGTGACAGAACACTGAGCTGTTCAAGCATGCTAAAGCAAGAACGTCCTGTGAACTCCTCCAGAATACCAAGACTTCATTTACTCATTTGTCATCTTAAAGTCATATTTGTCAGCCTCAGGTTTCTGAACCCAAATGCTCCCAAACACAGTACTGGCACTTCATGCATTTGCTCCTGAGGAGAATGTATGATTAACCTACCTTTTAAGGATACCTACGCTGAGCTATGAGACATGGGATTCACTCTTGTAGGAAATTCTGCACTGAGAGGGATTTAATTTTATCTTTTATAAGCAACTCTTGGCAAGTGTCATTATTAGCACTGCAACAAAGAAATTGTGGAAAATGAAAAAGAAAAAAAAAGATTGGTGATATTAACAGTTATATCTGGCAAGAAACTAAAGTCACATAAAATTATAAAATTATGAAGCTTAGAAATCATGGTCTTTCAGCTACAAAAAGGAAACTCTACCCTATTTAGCGCAGTGGCAGTGAATCTATTCTATCCCAAGAAATGAGGGGAAAAGAGAGTTGAGGTGAGCTTTCAGAGGAAGCTATTTGGCATCCATCCCACAGAACTGCTAAGCCCTCTCCTTCCATCCCTGCCTGAGGCCCCAGCCCACCAGATCACAAAGAAAAGCTTCCAAGGAACTAACTTATGCCCCAAGGAAGAGGGAAATCTCGACTCACACATATAAAATAGGAAACAGTGAGGCTCAAGTATATAGGGGTCATTACATCTGACAGCAAGAAAGTTTGAGTATATAGATAGTTTACGGTAGGTATTATGAAAAATAGGCAAAAGGCTGTTTATTCTTAAAAATCTCTAAATCCTAAAATATAGAGCTTAGTTTCTGCTTTGTGAAAACCACCCAGCCACTTTGTGAAAAACTGTGTGGATGTTTGAGTAGCCAAAGAGGCAACCTAGAAGGGTGAGGAAGATTTTATGGCTGGAAGCAAGTAAACAAAGACTTTGAAAAAGAAAGAAAACTGTGTATATTAGCACAACTGCTCTGATGAACATAAGTATTCCCAACTTGGAAGTATAAGGGCTTAAACCAGTAGAATCCAGTTTTCACAAGTTCACAGCCATGAGCAGAGAGACCTTCTCTCTCCAGAGAAGGGAACAGAGGGGGAGGAGAACAAGCAAGTTAGCCAAGGAAGGCCATCTGTTAAGTGAACTTCAGCTATGAACTCAAGACCTGCCCTTACTAGGCTCAAACATTAATAGAAGTGTCCAGAAAACAACAACAGCTAAGCAGAAAAACTCCTTTAAATCAACAAAACTGAAAAAAAAAATTAAAAATGGAGGTGTCTTATTTAAAAATAAATGCTATAGCCACTTAGTCACAAATTAGATACAAAATAAACCTTACAACAAACTCCAAAGCAGAACATCCTTAGTAATTTTGAAGGCATATTCTCATCAATTAGGAATAAGTGAACAGTTAAATGGTATGCACATGCCAAAATTTCTCCTGGCAGCATTTGTAAAGTTTAGGGAGAAGTATCTTGGAGAGATACAAGAAAAGGGAGTGGGACACAAAACCTTCCACACACATCCCCAGCTCCTAGCAGAAAGGGAGAAAACAGTGAATCTCAACATCAGCTCCAGATTTCAGGCAGTAATTCAGAAAGCTGGGAAACATGAGAAACTAGGTGGCTATAACCCTCACCACTACACCTTGTGGTACACTATCAAACTTCCTTTCCCACAGAAGGAAATGTCACCAGTGTACTGCAGGTGATAAAGACAGGTTAATTCCTTTCCTCATCTTGCTGTTTAACCCTTAAGAGCATCTCATAAAAAAAAGACAAACATCAGAATAAAATTGTCCATTTTAAACTAAGGTTTCAGTACTACAGATTCAGCATTTAGTAATAAGCAAGAAATAAAGGGGAGGAATACCTGTCCTTATGGGACAAATCTGTAACATCCTTAATCAGGCAGGGACCTCTGGAGGTCATGAACTGCTCAGAGCAAGACTAAACTGAGAGGTGGATCACCATAGCCAGTTCCATCAGGGTTGGAAGGTGTCCAAGGATGGACACTTCATGGCACCTCTAGGTGATCCCTTCCCAGCTTTAACCATAAGGATGGTGACAAAGCTTTTCCTTACATCCAAGTGTCATTTTCCCTGTTGGATATGGCATACATTGCTCTTTCATTGTGCACCTCTTGTCTTCTCTCAAAATCCCCTGTGGCTGGTGGACACTGTCATTCCCCCATGTTTCTCTTCTTCAGGCTGAACAAGCCTAATTTTCTACAGCTTTTCTCATAAC